>JAJIYU010017673.1:0-11580 GCA_030144865.1 Tinospora cordifolia | reverse complement strand
ATTTTATATTTTTTAAATTATCTTATTTTCTCCACATGTTGCTATATGAGTATATTTCATAATGAGTAGGTTGCTCACCTCAAATATTACTTTTAAACTTGTGATAACTTGAGAATTTTAGCACGTTCTTGTAGTTAGAGAAGATGTGATAGTTAGAAAACTTTTTTTAGCTATTTAGAGAGCATTATTGCTTTGGGCCTAAATAACTTACTCCTTGCTCATTACTGATATATATATATATATATATATATATATATATGAAATGACTGTGAACTGACACATAATCACGTAACCATCTTACAAAGTTGGTGGGGATTGAACTCACTATCCCATTTGATACAATGATAGGTTTAACCATAGATATTATAGGGTTACTGTACCATTTTTAGTTTGATAAAAGGAAGTTTAACTTTAAATGTAAAAATATTAAGCAAATCCTTCTAATATTAGAAATTGGACACAATGGAGAATATAATATGAACAAATGTAGACAATGACTAGATTGATAAAAAGATACATATTACTATTTTATAAATTATAAACTATACAATAACGTTTGACCTCTTTCCTCTCTTTACAGGTAAATAGAGAAAAGGAGCAAGAGAGGGATTGAAAGCAGGAAGTGCAGCAAAGCAAGCTTATCCCACCAATGAAAAAAACAAGAAAAAAAAATTCTATTATTATTAGTTTTTTCACCCACACCAGCTTCCGTACTGTATTGTAATATGCATCCTTTCTACTACTTTATTTTATCATTTACTACATATAATTAAGTCACATGACAAAATTTTTGAATCTTATTAATTAAAAAAACATATTAAATTAATTGCAATAGTTTTAAATAAATAAATAAATGATAAGAGTTTTTTATTTTTCAGTCCTCAACCATCTAATTCACGTCCACTTAGTATTAATTTTGAATTTTTCCAACTGTAACAATTAATTAAATATTTTTCATTTCTAATAATTAGATTGAATCAGTCTTTTGAGCTAAATTTAACTTAACCTACACAGTTCAAGTTATTAATTTTGAAATTCAACTCAAACCATTTAAATTGGGTTTTGTTCAGTCATGTTGAACTTGGGTGGTCTTATTATTGTCAATTTAAGTACATTATAATGAAAAGCAATTTCAATTAAATAAGTCATTTAAATGATCTTTATACTTTTTAATGCTCTTAATTTTGCTTTAAGAAACATATTCATGTAAACATTAATATATCCAGTGGGCATAAAATATTATTGTGCAAAGTTTCACCATTCCCCATAGGGTATCTTGCAACATTTTTTTTCTTTTTTTTTTCTCTTTGCTTTTCCTAATGTTAAGGATGATTTTAATTTAATCACAAAACAAAAGCATATGGTGCATCAATCCTTTTTGATGATAGTAGTTGTGTTTGTTTTGTGTATGTCATGAGTAAGGAGGCATGCAGGACATGCTAGGACCATCTTGTCTACACCAAGCACTAGAAACTCTCTTATTGTTTTCAGCTTTATGTAAAAGTCAACATAAACTCATTAGCACATATGATGAACAAAATTTGGAGATATTGGGTGTTGCCACTATTTCTTTTAATTATTGAAATAATTTGTTGGTTTGTAAAAAGACTTTGTAACCAGAGACCAAATATAAATAAATTGCTCTCCGTTTTGAATAAATAAATTTTAAAAATAATTATAAATATGTAATTTATGAGTATAAGAGTTTATTTTACTAACAAGTGAGCCTTTGTACTGCAACTTTTTTTTAAAGAAAATTCAATACTCAAAGAGAATACGTGAAATTCCAATTTGCAATTCTAGTAACACACTTCTGATTATTTTATCTTATTTATTATTCTTTTATATGTTCAATTTTCCTAGAGCTCCATGGAGATCACAATTGATTGTTACATAATAGGTGACTATAGTGACAAATGATTTCATAATTAGTTTAGATTGTTGGACCCAAAAGCTTGCACCATCTTCTCCAAGTAGCACCATACTCTACTCTATAATGGCCTTGTTTGTTTAAGATTATGTTTAAGAAAATCGATTGTTGAAAAAATGATTATAAAAAATAATTTTAATCGTGTTTTTTTTATAACTTATAAAAAGTGATTCTAAATTATAGTACCGTTTGTTGTGACTTAAAATAAGTGATTATATAATAAATTTAACCTTATTTTAAAAACTAAGTATTTTTTAATAAGGCCAAAATCGATAATTTTGACATAATCATAACAATACAAGTTCACAAAAGCTGGTCCACAATTAATTACTTAAAAGTGATTATTTAAGCGGTTAGGTCACATTAGCAATTTAGCAAAAACACTAAAATCTAATCTTTGAGTGATTAATGAAGTTATATTGCACTTTTGAATCTATAAGCAACACCCCCAATATCCTTTACTCATATCCTACTTGAAGGAAAGGTGTTGAGATAGATTAGGGCCCGCATCTGTATTCAATAAGTGCAAGCATTCAATACTGATGATAAATTTATTAATAATCAACCTTCTTGGAATGAAGACACTTTGATTTTGAAGATGAACTTATCAATAACCAATCACGATCTATCGATAATTGTTTTTGTTATGTCTCGTATAAAAAACACACTCCATAAGCTAAAATAATATGTAGCAAGATAAACGTTCTTCATCTTTAAGATCAACAGGACGTGGATAATTAAGCTTTAGCTCTTCTACATATCTCCCATTATTTAGCACACTTAAAAAAGATAAAAAAAAAAAAAATCTTGTAACATCCAATCCTACAACATCCTAACAACTCTAACAAAAGCTTGCAAGCATTCCATCTGGTTCCCAAGCTTTGGAAGGATTCATTTGGAAAATTGCGTCTTGAGCTTCTATTTCATTTCTTATGCTACATACCCCATGCAACCATATCGGTCAAGTCACATTGCCCTAGACTTACCATGAACTTGTCTATTTGAGCGAATAATTAAGGAACCCACTATAATACAATAATGAGAACAAGTTGGTTCGACAATTTTGAGTGACATATGTATTCCATGTGTAAGATGAGTCACAATCACCATAAATTAAGAAACTCTTGGTGAATTTTATATATGAACTTATTTATTTGAGCATACAACTTCTTTGATTAAGCTAAACAAGGTAATTTTGTGATAATTTAAATACATGAACTTATTTATTTGAGCATACAAGTTCTTTTATTAAGCCAAACAAGGTGATTTTGTGAGAGTTTAAAGGGATGCACAACTTTTATAATGTTATGTTTTTAGTGCAAAAATTTTTAGCTTTTTAGGATTTATGATTATGTATTAAGTGTCATTTAGTTTGAAATCTTTATTTCCTAGAAACACAACTTTGTTTTAAGTGTCATTTATTTAGTTTCTCTTTATTACTTACGTCGTGAATTTGTATAAATATGCTTATTTTACATGAAAGAGAGGCATCGAATCAGAAAAAAAATTATATTATCTAATTTTTCATATTTGAAAGAAGCCTTATCTTATGTTCTTCATTAAATTATCTAATTTATCAAGAATTGATCAACCTTATGACATTTTCTGTACATTGAGTTTCTAATTTTTGGCTCTTCATTCAAGTGGATCATTTTAATCTGACTCTAGCTCTTTTTAGGTGAGTATATTTTCTTGATTACGAGTTTTCAAGATGTAATCTTAGTGGATCCGTATTAGTTAGTATTAGAGCTTTGACACTAAATTTAGATAACTTATCACTCACATTCTTATCCCTTTTTTTTAGTGTAACGTCAATTTCTTTCTTTAAAATATCTAATTTAGTTTTGTTGGTTCAATTAATAATTTTGATTGGTGGTTTCATTTATTTTGCTTTGGGGTTCTTATCATTAAATCTGATTGTGAGTTTCATTGCTTTTCTTTGAGATTCATATCATTTTATTCGACTGTGGGTTTCGTTGTGTCTCACTAAGATTCTCATCATTTGATGTTATAACTTCTGTTCCAAATCAAAAAAGCAAAAAAGAAAAAAAGGCAAAAAGTTATAAAACAAATAGAGAAAAAGTTGTGATTGTGAATTCATTCAAGGTATATTGAATTTACTTGTTTTCATTCCTAGAGCTATAATTTTCAATCGTGTAACTTATCTCTATAATCTAAATGATGTGGAGTTTTAGAAGATATACACTAATTTCTAAGCTTCATACAACAAAATAGTTAAAATTTGAAGATGAACGAGGAATTATTTTATACAATAATAAGAATAATTTGGTTCGACAATTTCAAGTGACATATGTAGTCCAAGCACAAGATAAGTCATGATTACCAAAAAGAGGTGATTTTGTAAGCTTTTATTGAGGCATAAAACTTCTTTTATTGTGGCAAACAAGGTGATTTCGTAAGCTTTTAAAGGGATGTACAAAGTTTATAATTCTATGTCTTTTTAGTGTCAAAATTTTTTGTCTTTTAGGATTTACAGATATTAGGACAGGCTCTGAAATAGTCAATTATCACAATAGAAACTATACCATCCAATGTATCATCACCCCAAATTGCACAACATTCTCCACATGCTTGATCGTATGACTTCGGTGGTTTGTTCGTGGTGTTTGGGTGAAGCTTGGACCTTTCAATTTACTTATGTGAGTAAGACACCTTCCTCGATGATTCTATGAGGTTAATTTTTCAAGATTGCAAATGTGCAATGAGGAATTTAATGATTTCTTTGTTTGTAATAAGCTATCTATATTTGTGAAAGTGAAGATCTTGGTCTCTTAGAGCCAAATTTCAAGGCTCTTGATCCCATTAAACAAGGCAAGGCATGTGCTGCATTAATAGCTCCCAAAAAGGTATTAAAACCATGATTTGATGATGATAAGATGGTAGGCTATAATGGATTTTAATGAGGGGTTTTCTATTCTTGGTAATGATGTTGGTGATGTTGGCAAAAGGTAAATTGTGTTGTAGTATATTGTAGGAGGTTATAATTTAATTTCTATGAGATTTTCTTGGGGGTCTATGACTATTTGAGCATGTTTACAAATCCTGATTGTGATTTTCATGCTTCAAGCAGGGTAGAATTTGAGTTCAGTTGCTATAAAATCTTTCAAAGTTGGGTAAATTTTGATGGTTGCTTGTTGATGCTGTTATGAATATTTAAGCAACTTGATTAGTCATATTAGCATGACTTTCAATAAGCTTAGGCTACTATTTTTTAAGCTTTAAGTAGATTATTATGGGATTAACATGTTTCAATTGTTGAATTATGAGTTGGTGATCAAATTAGATGAGTCATTGTTGGTGAGTTTCTTGAAGGAACATGATTGTTTTAAGTTCCTGCTGTCCATGAATTTTTAAAAATAGCTAGAGATGTCCAAATGCTTTGCAATTTGGTGTGTAGCTTGTTGGGACGGTTTAGATTGTTCGCAAAAATTGGTGTTTTGAAATTTGAAGGTTTATTCGGGAAAAAGTGTGCATTTGTCACAAACTATTCTATTTTCAACAAATTTGGAAAGGACATGTTCATGAGAGTTGAAACCCTATCAAACGAACTTGGAATTAAACGAAAAGATTGTTTTGGATTCTCTGATGACCCTTGTTCAAATATAAAAATTTTGGCAAGAAATCAATGAACAAAGAATTTATGCAAAAATCGAAAAGACATTGCGCACGTAAATGTGCAACTACGAAATTTGTCTAAGTGTTAAGAATATGGGCTTAAGTGATCTAGGGGCTAATTTGCACCCTTTGACCAAAATTTGACCATTTTGACTTGGGTGACCATCCCAATCAACATGTGACTAGTATTGACCACATTTGACCATGTTTAACTAATGTTGATCGAGCTAAGTTGAGTTGACTAAGTAACTTTGATTTAATTAAATTGACTAAATTGGATTGGAATCAATCGAATTGTCAAGGTTTGACAACTTTGACCCATACGGTATGGGTTTTACGTAGTCAACCCCTTTGGTTGAGCAATTGACTGTAGAGTAGAAATTGAGTTGACACTTAATATGAAATTAAATATACACTTGATTTGCGTTGGATCAAGCATTGAGATGACGCAATTAGCAATTGGGAAAACACCAAAGGTCAAATTAGCTATGAGTACTATTTTGATTTGTATACTTAACCTTTTATTCTATACATTGTCGTTGCATAATTGGTTGATATATACATGCATATTGTATTGAGATAGGTTTGATCAATAGATCTTCAAATGTATCAACCTCGCTTAATGATGAGAGCTTCCGAGGTGTGGACATTGAATTGTGATGGTCCTGAGATAAGAGTAATATGTTAGTACACTCTATGGATATGATTAGAGTGGTCTGCGGCACACTCTACAGGTTCATGGGTAGCAACTATACCACCTGGTTGGTGGGTCGCAATCGTCGATATGATAGTATGGCCTAAACAAGGTTCATGTTGGTCTAAAAATGACAATATGACCATAGGATCCTTAAAACGAAAAGGGTACCAAGTTTAGATGTTTGACCCTCGGAACATAGCATAATTCATGGCATACTAGGTTGTTGCTTTCCTTTGTATCCTATATGTTGTTTACTATTAAGCATTTATGTATTAATGCATCCTATCTGTTAGTTATGGTTAATCCATGCGATAAGTTATGGATGATTGCATGATTAAAATATTATTGTTTGTTGCATTGCTTGTAGAATGTTATTATCAACCTGCTACTCACTAGGCTCACATGGACATCGAGCTCACACTGTTAACATTTCAAGTCCCTCCAGAGTTGTAATAGTCCAAAAACTAATATAAAATAAATAATAAATTAAATAAATTTATTTATTTATTTAACTTAAATTGGTACACAAAATATAAAATAAGGCGAGAAATCATAGAGAAAATGATATAAAATATGAATAATTGAAGGTATAAGGGAGTGTTACCTTGTATAAGTGGCATTACATGCAAATTTGGTTCCTAAACATACAAGAATTAATAAAAAACGCCACTCATGAAGTCTCCACATCCCATGAGGATAAGATAACGAGGAAACTAAATAGAAATCAAACTATACAATGGATTACAACAAAGAGTTCTAAATACACTCAAATCCTCTCTAATCCTTATCAAACTAATCCTAATCCTATATCCAAACTTGGTGTCATCTCTCTCTCTCCCTTCTCAAAACTTGACTTCCCTTCTCTTCTTCTTTCCCCAAGTCACCCCACAAATTAACACAAGAAGAAGCATCATCAAAGTTTGAGATTTTGTGCACCACAATCCACCATCAAGCCAATTTACAAGGTAATATCCTATTCTAAACCTTTAATCTATGTTTTTTCTTCCCTCTTTCTCATCGTTTTGAGAGTCAAAACCCCTATCAACAATCCCTTGGACTCTTGTTCATTTCCACCATTAAAACAAATCCAAGATCATCCCAAAAGGATTCAAAAAGCTTCTGTTGAAGCATGCGTTGTCAACAAGATGTAACGATTTTACTTCATCAAAAGGCTTAGGTCTTTTTCTTTAACATTTAATTTAATGTGTTAAGATGTTAGGAGCATAGGAAAACAAGAAATGAAAAAACATACACGAATGGTTATCTTCGTTCTGGTTACCACGATACTCCATCCTTTCGTTTTCGTTTTGGTTACGACGATACTGCTCTTTGTTACCACAGTATTGTAGCTTTTTCTTTGTTGTTTCTTCCATTTGTCATTTTGGTTACGGTACTGTTGCCACTAACGCGGTACTAATAGTTTTCTTCTTCGTCTTTATCTTCTTCGTTTTTGTTATTGTGGTAGTGTTTTTCTCTACCGTAGTGCTCAGAGGTGAATCCAAGTTTGAACTCTTCTAAAATCCTATCCTTTGCACATTGTTTATTATGTTGGGTAGAGAGTCATTAATTTATAGTTTAAAAAAAATAAAGAATGCTTCTATTACTAAGAATAATGGTTTCAATCTTTAAGGTTGAGAACTCAATACGGTTGGAATAACAACACAAGAATTCAAAGGAAACAACTGGCAAGATGGAGATAATTACCTTATTTTTTAGTGTTATCTAAGTTTTAAATATGGAATGTAATTGTTTGCTTAGTTAATTAAATGCTTAGGAGCACACTAGGATGCAGTTGTTTAATGTTTGGATGCCATGATTTTCATGTATTTGTGGTATATGTTGAATAACATGATCTTTGTGATTCTATGCATGATGATTACATGTTTTCACAATATTTTATATAATCATATTCTTGAATTGTGAGTTGTTGAACATGCTAGAATTTAGATGTTGTATGACACATTAAAATCACTATAATCAAGAATTGAACCACGTACTAGCGTAGTGAGTCCCTAGTTGATCACTGTGGGTGTTCTCAAGATATGAAATGGTGAGTGTGTCCCTAGTTCTCGAATATTGGATGATAGTTGTGTCCCTAGACTTTGTGTGATTTAGTGTAGGTCACTACATATTGATGGATGTGGTTATGTGATGAGAACACCGAGAAAAATCCTTTCGGTCAGAATGACAACTAAGAAACAATTGGACTGTTTGAATCGTCTAATATTTGATAAATGTGTGCATGTTCCATTTTCTGACTTAAATAATGCTTGATATATACTGTATATGATCCACTGGACTCTTAAGCTCACCCCACGTCTTATTTTTTCAGGTAATTAGTAAAGGTGTTCGTGTTGACGAGCATGAACAAGTCATTCTTTAGTAGTAGTAGGCCTCATTGATAAGGTCACTTTAGATATGTCTTTTATTTATGGCTCATAGTTCAGGCAAATGAGCCTAGAAGGTCAATAGCTATCTCATTCCTTAGATTTTACTTGGAAAAAGACCATGGGCCCAGTTTCAATTTATTATTATTCATGTTATTTTGAACTAGTATGTCATCTCAGATTCTTGATTGTTAATGCTAATTGAATTTTTTATTCACGTAAACTTGTGGAATGTGACCTGGTGTGTTTAGGAGGTTATGGTATTATAATAGGTAATGCCCTAGTTCTCGATGGTATCATAGATAAAAATAAAATTGAATGTGCATACATCTTTTCGTGTGAAAATATTATGATATTGTTTATAGTTCAAGAATTGGGGTGTTACAAGAGTAGACTAAAGGAAAGGAGTTTTGATAGCGCAATCCTTCTAAAAGTATACACAGTGATAGGTTTATAAGTTATAAAAAGATGTAAAAGAACCTGGCTCTTGTAATGTTATGATTTTATTTATTTTTCATTGCTATTGTAATTACTTCTGTTCACTCTACTTTTTACTCTTGTACTTGTTGGAAAAATAATGTTTGAATTGAAAAGAAAGAAAATGTTGATTAGTCCCACATTGATAAAGCAGAAAAAATGAGGTGTAGATAAAATGAAATTTTGAAGTAGTTTCTTTGATTGGAAGATAAAGACAATGGGCCGAAGATGGGCCCATATTCATAAATTATTAAAAATCATTTATTTAAATGGATAAAAAACAAGGGCTTTGGGCTTCCTTGTGGGCTTTGGTCTTGGATCCACTAAAGCCTGTTTATGTTTTTTAAATTTTAAATTTCGAATTAAACTGTGATTAACTCTGTCTTAAGACAATTTTCTAAACTATGATTAACTGAATTGGTGACTATTTGAAATTTGCATCTCTTTGATTAACACCTTTTCTAACATAATAAATAACACTTTATTTACAGGAATTTTTTTTTCCGCACTATTTTGAACTTTGTAAATTCTTGGCTATTCTAATTTGACAGAATTCGAAATCTAGTGCTAGAATTTCGAGTTTGAACAGTTGTATCCTAAGAGACAAATTCTATAGGCTTCAAGCACACGAGAAGGGAATTATTTTAGTCTTAGGACATTGCCACTGCAAGCCTTTGTTCCTGTTATTCTTTATTTTATTTTTCCTTTGAATTTATTGTTATCAATAATTGAATATTAGTTGAGCCTAGTTTTCTAACAGTACCCTGATTACTAAATTGATTTGATGATAAGGCTTAATAGTAATTAGACGAGTTCGACTATTAAAATAGACTCATCAATCTATTGTGCTAGTCGGGCCACACTTATGACAATTATAAAAGGATTCCAACAAGATTTTTATATTTGACATGATAATAATAATAACAATAGTAATAAACATAACAAACCATATAATAATTTAAACAATCAACACACAAGCATAGTGAAAATATCTAAGTTTTTATCTATGTTTCTAAGTTTAAACATCCCATACCGCCTTTGTTTGAAGATATAAGCTTTTACTTATAAACCTAATTACACCTAAATAATTTTATAAATGTCTTGATGACTAGGGCCTAACAAACTTTCGTTATACTTAATTGTTTTATAGTAACCGAGTATAAAACAACAAGCTCTTTTAGAGTCACCTACAATTCACCGGCATATCAATCTATAAGTCTAAGATTCTTTACTGCTCCATAATTTCTAAATATCTCATATCACATAGAAACTAGATACACAAATTCCTTTCGATCCCATATTTTAATCAAACAATTTCGTCTATTTAACTAATTTCCACAAAAAAAGGAATGCACAAATATTTTTGTGACTATTTCATCGTAAACGTCTAATACATGAATGCACACAAATGCATAATTCAATGAAAATAATGCTTCGTAATTTATAATATTTGTCTATGTATATTTGAAGTATATATATAATATTATGATTGAAATGTTATGTACATAGAACTAACCCAAAAAAATAAAAAGAAAGTGAAACTAGTTAGAATATCCAGTTCACGGGCATGTTTCGCATGGATAGAGAAAAAGTTTAAAAAGTAATCCCAAAAGATATATTAAAAGAAAGTTACCAACAAGAAAGGTACCAAATAAAAATAGAAGAGCTTGAAATGACAAAAGAATAATTTTTAAAACAAGTTTCATTTCCGGTAAAATCACAAAAGAATTATATTACCAGCATATTATCAAATAACTCAAAAACAAAGTAATTTATGAATTTATAACAAAGTACGATGAAGTAGTTAAGGATTTTTCTTTAATATAATAATTTTAGCATAAATAAACGATAACTTCTGCGAAATTTTATGTATTTACTAACTACTTAGGTTGTATTTGGTTGGCGAGAAAATCTTATTTTCTTATATTTGGTTAACAAAAATGGTGAGAAAAAAAATTTAAAATTTTTCTCAACCTGACAACTTTTCTCACCAAAATTTTCTCAACTAAAAGGGTGAAAAAATAAAATTTTCTCATGAGAAAATTTTTCGTACATTAATTTAAAAAATAACTACCTGTAACTAACTTTTAATAAATTTTCTCATGTCCAACCAAACAATCATGAGAAAATTTTTTCAACAATATTTTCTAAAGAAAATAATATTTTCTCAAAGAAAATTTTCTTAACAACCAAACACAGTCTTAAATCTAAATTATTTGAGTAGTGAAAAGAATTTTAACAAAAGACTAGCATGTGAACATTTTAAAGTTGACAAATAAAAAAAAATTGTATTTTTAAACTAAAATAATCCTTATGATAAAAATAGTATTATTTTTATTTTATTTTTATAAAATCTAATATTTATAATATTTTGTGCCATTCTTAACCTACTTTGTAATTTATAAACACACTTAGATAATTAATATTTAACTAGGAAATGTGATTTTTTAGGT
>JAJIYU010017672.1:0-11563 GCA_030144865.1 Tinospora cordifolia | reverse complement strand
TTTTTTTAAATTTAAGTTATGCACAGTTAAATATGATTAAGGCATGAAATAATTGAAATAGAAAGTCGAGTGTGTGTCGCTCGTAAAGTAACACCGGCCCGACCCGCCGTCCAGTCCACCTAAAAGAAAATGGCGGACCTGTCCGATGCAACGAGGACACGGGGGTTGGGGTGTTACAGTTTGGCTAGATACTACCACCTATTCATCCAAGATTTCTCAAAATTGGCTAGACCAATAACTAAGTTAACTAGAAAGGGAGAGAAGTTCCTTTGGAATGATAAGTGTGAACAAACATTCCAAGAATTAAAGAAAAGGTTAACTTCAGCACCCGTTCTAGTCACGCCTATTCATGGTGTGAGGTACACCCTATGCACCGATGCTTCACTCATTGGAGTAGGCACGATGTTGATGCAAGAGAGAAAGGTAGTAGCTTATGCTTCAAGGCAATTGAAGACTTATGAACGAAACTACCCTACCCATGATCTATAATTGGCAGCGACTGTGTTCGCACTAAAGATCTGGAGACACTACCTTTATGGGGAGAGTTTTGATCTATTTTTAGATCATAAGAGCCTAAAATATATTTATACCCAGAAAGAATTAAACTTGAGGCAGCAAAGGTGGGTAGAATTTTTGAAAGACTATGATTTTTAGCTGCACTACCATCCAGGCAAGGCCATTGTGGTGGATGATGCACTCAGTGGAAAAATTAACAAGAAGGATGAGGAAAGAGGATAGATGTACCAGTTAATCAGTGAATATAATTTAGGTATTGCATCAAATGAGGAACGAGTGTATTTGTATGCTATGACTTGCCAGTCGGAGCTATTACACCAAATCAGAGACGAACAGAAGGGTAACAAGTGGATTGTTGATCTCACAGAATGTGTTAACAAGGCAAGCAAAAAAACTTCATAATTGATGTAGAGGGTATATTGAGATTGGGGAATAGAATTTGCATGCCAGGTTCAAGGGGCAAAAAAATGGTTTGATTACAAAAAAATAAATAAATATACATGCATGCCTATATATAAAGGAATTGCTCTCCATTTTTTGGGCACATACAAAGCACAAAGCACACATAAAAAAAGAGAGGATCGTTGTTTTCATTCACGTTCTAGGGCTAGATCTCGCGCACACACAAAAAAATAGTAGCACGAACCAAAAATGCAGCAACTGCGTTTCTGTTTTCTGATTTGACGAAGAGGAAGACCATGATCAATGTTTGCGTCAATACACAAAGAAGAGCAACTTCTAGATCTGAAAGTTCCTGCTAGTCGTAACAAGGGAAACGAAGAAATTTCAAATCTAGAAGATTGTTGTTATTTGTGACACGAAGAGGAAAAATGAAGGAGGAGCGTGCTATAAATCACGAATAGAAAGAGGAACGAAGCAACCATGCTCTGCTGGTCTGTGAGAAAGAGAACACCAATTGTTGTGTTCTGTTCTCATTCGTGAAAAACAAGAAGACAGATGAAGAACGAAGAAGACATAGCTAGATTTGCAACAGCTAAGGCTGCAGGATCTGCAACCACCTCAATTTCACTAGTGATCTTGCTAGTATTTGTTTCTAATTCAATTTCAGATACTGAAATTCTTCTAGAACCCTTCTAAAATGGTCTTGGGCGTCCCATAGAGAAAGTGGATATTCTCTCATATCTTTCCCCTTTGATTCCTTTGCTTGTTCTTCACACTTAAGCAAAAAGGCATGTTTTTTCTTCTCGTTCCTTTGGACGTCCAGCTAGTGGGTGTATGATATCAAAGCATGAGAGACACCATACCACACTCTAATTTTCAAATCTTGAACAAAGAAACTCTCCCTTTTAAGCTAGAATCAAATTTGGGCGTTCTTGGAGTGAATCCCTTAATCTCGGCGCCATGTGTACATGAGATCACTACATTTACACTTTTCATCTTAATTTTCCTCATTTAAAGGTGATGACTAGAACGTGAAAAGTGTACATGTAGTGACATGTGCGGGCTGGTTTTGGCTTAATTGGCAACGAGGTGCACGTAATCATTACAGGTGTACATGGGATGATCCTTTTATGGATTTCTATAGGTGACACCTCTTGTGGGTGTATTGAATCATCAATGTGGTGCATAAGATCATTTTACATATGTTCAAATAAGGGAAGACGTTCCCAAGGTGATTGGGTAGGTGGGGGTGTATAGGATCATGGTGTTCCACCCATGTGACTTGCACATGCTTTGGGTGGCCATGCCTTCATGGGTTCACATGAATTAAAAAAAAATCAATATCACCCTAATCACTAGGAATTTAGGTGTATAACCTATAGTTTTGGAACCACATGATCAAGACACAAATTTTAAGGTATAGTTTGGCCTAAGACGTTTTTCCTTAGAAACCTTCCTTATTTAGAGCCCACAGAAGGTAGTTTACCCGAATCTTGGCCAATTTTTTCAATTTTTGGATATGTGGTGTGTCTTGTTAGTTTATGCCATCCCATAGAATTTTGGGTCATTCTGAATCCTCGAAGTATCATAAATTCCATTTCTTTCCTAATTTAAACCCTTGAAGGTGTTTTGGCAAAATAAGAGCCCTAATTTTGACCAATTGAACTAATTTTCAGATATGTTGTTCAATTGGCTTGTTCAAGTCACTTTGTTTCATTTCAAGTGATTTTGGATTCTTAGAGGTCACTAAATGAGAGTTTTAGAACCTGACAAATTTAACCCTAAAACGAACTCGGTTTCATTTTGCACCCAAATTTCATTGAATAGACCTTGAATTTTATTTCATTCGGGACGAAGTTTTCAGGGTATTACATTGATTCTCATTTAAACTTCTTAATTTATTTCAAAGAATATTTTTAGACCTAGAATCATGCTAATATCAATATGGGACGTCCCTATTTAGATCGAATCATGCTCATAGAACATTCCTATTTGGGTTCATTGCTTGCTCATCACACAACCTCACATGGAAATCTTTCCTATTCTCTATTCTTGGATGCCAAGCATGAGGAGTATGTTATTAGTCTTGAAGGTACACCATAACATAGTCCAAGATTGTAATCTATGTCCAAGGAAACTCTCTGATTCAGCTCACATACAAGGTTGGTGAACCGCATAGTGGAATCCATTGAATTGGTGCTAGAAGAGGAGACAAGTCAACTTTCTATTTTCTTTGATTCCTTTTTCTACATGGGACAGCTAGGGTTTTAGCTCAAATTAGATATTAGGAACTTCTAATTTGGTTGTTCACATTTGTACTGACACACACACACACACACACACACACACACACACACACACTCACCTGGCCGGTTTTAGCATAAATGGGACATGGTGCACATGATCACAACGTGGTGTATGGGATCACTCTTCATGCCCTTTCTAATTTCCTATGGGACGTCTCATCCCTTTGGTGTGTGTGGCATATGCGATCAGTTAATTGGTATATGGGATCATTTTCATGAATTCAAATAAGGGAAGCATCCCATGGAGCTTTGAATGGGGTGAGGGTACATGTGATCATGGTGTTCCAGCCATGTGACTTGCACATGCCCTTTCTAATTTCCTATGGGTTATAACACTTATAATTAAAACCCTCTCTCGAGGCACCTTAATCCTATTAATCATATTACCTAATACCCCCTCTCAAGGCATACAGTTAACAAATTAATGCATAAAATTCTAAAATCACATGCAACCTCCTATAAAATCATCAACCTCTTGGTTAATTGATCTTTCTAGGTCTATACTTTGATTATCTAACTATTGAATCTCTCTCTCGTTAATACAATAGTTTGAGATCAATCTACAGATGCTTGGTCAATAAATAACATTAAGAACACAAAATATAAAACAATACTTCAAATTAAGTTAATCAATATCAGAATTAAGAGTTCCTTCAATCGAATCTGTATCTTAGATATAATAAATTTAACCTACCATAGCTATAAATTCACACATCAAAGAATTAAATAAATTACAGATCATACTTTACAACGTTGATCTTGTTCTTCTCTTCTACTCAGTTTTCTCTCTTTACTTTGGCTATCAATATAGAATAATTGAACTTTTTAAGACCTAATATAACTTTCCTATATATACTAGTGTTAAAAACTCAATAAAATTTGTGTTCCTAAACCCTAATAATATTACACTTAATCGCATTACTACGGTACTACTAACTGTAATGCACATAACTTAAAAAATTGTAACTTTGCACAAAAACACAAAACTAGAAAAACCAGTGTTATTGCAGTAATGCTTTTTCATGATATTTCTTCTTTTTGGTTATTGTGGTCACCTATCGCGATAACCAGTGGCATGATGTTTTTTGCTTTCCTTTGGCTCTTCTTCTATTTACCTCGGTTTGCAATTCATCTACCATGGTAATTAGTTGATCCTTTGTGTTTTTTAGCCATTCTTCACTTCTCTTGTGTTGTTATTACTATTTTGGATCATTTTAAACCTACACAGACACTTAAGACCTTTCCCAGACATTATATTCACTTAGAAATTTTGGAAATTAAACTAAAATACTATAATATGCAACTAATCATACAATGATACTCTAAATAAACAAGTATCTAAACATACAAAAATATGCTTAATTTTCGACAAGCTTATGCAAAAATATGTATAAAATACCACAGTAAAGTTAGTATGCTATGAAACAAACAAATACCCACAAACTTAGACTATTGTTCATCCCCAAACAATGACTCTACTCTAAACTAACACAACATACCATACAGAGTTAAATTTATTGCACTCATCATTGTAACCTCAATCTTCCATTCTTAAAGTTTTTAACTCATTGACACTTCCCAAGGGTTGATCAGGTTGTCTAGATTTTCAACTTACCTTCCATTCTTCTTCAACTTTACCCTTTCGTCTATTAGTGTCTTAGTCCTACTAAACCTTGTAGGTGATTCGAAGTTACCATCTCACTCATAGAAATTGTAACACCCCGATTTTCGACTGGACCTCCGTTCACGCATTGCCATACGTGTGGATCATCGCCCGATGAAAATCGAGACGTTAATAAAATTCTCTTCTGTCGAAAATATCTTTTTTTCAAAATACAGTTCATAATTCTTTAATTCTTAAGTTCAAGTCCATAAAGATATCATGTACAATATAGAAAATCATAGTAAGTCTTTCAAATAAATCTTAAGTAAAGTAGCAGAAACACTTTTCAAATTATTTAGTTAAACCAATTTGCCACACGAAGAAAGCCATCGAAAATGAAACAATTGAAATTAAACCAATGAAAACATGTTACAATAATCCAAAAAAATGTATAAAACAAGACTTCCGAGTCACCTATCCCCGACGACCTCCTCATGAGGTGTCCAAACAAAGTGCGGATCTTCTGACGTGGTCAATAGATCCTACGTCCAAGTGTACCTAAAAAATATAATGGGTGAGCTAGAAAGCTAGTGGATCATTCCTACACATCACAGGCATTATACAGACCCAATCCAAAACATTACAAACACTTTCAAACATTAGGCGTTTCACACATTTATTTGGTTTTAGGTTGTAGTTAAGACCGGAAGAGGGTTGAGATGCCTCTTGGTATTCCCTATGATCCAATCCAATCATAATCATAGAGGCCTCAGGTGGTACCATCCAAAATAAAGCATATCTCAGTATCACAGTCCAAGAGAGAGAGTAATTGTCATGACGCCGTATTGTCTCCCAAAGACTTCGAGTTGTCATAGTCAGCTCAGGATGGGAATACCTACAATCCGCGTTGCGACTCGTCAATCGCACCGGTACGTGGATTCTTAATAAACCTTTGTCTTCTTGTAGTTTAATACTGTTGATTCAATCATACCTAAGCCTCATTCATATCATAGCAAGCAAAACAATAACATCAGACAATAGCATGGTAAGATAAATGATCAACGATGAAATCTAAAAGCATAGTCTCCTATACAAGCATGCCAAGATCAACAAACTAATCATTGCACATCATTCAACAATACTAACAAATTCAAATCAATCTTTTTCAAAGACATTAACAACTTAAAACATATTCAAACAAATGTCTTAAATTTTAAATCTGCATAATACATGTGAGAGAGAAAATCACGCCCACCTGAATTCTTGGCGATTTCCTACTCCTTTGTCGCTACGATCGTCCTAGAGCTTTTTATCTGCAAAATAATTATAGCGTACGATTTCTCGATTAATATTCCTATTATTTTCCTACTACTAATGTTCACGAAGAAATTGATACATTTTTTGAGAATCTTTTGTGTCTTTAATAATTTAAGTGTTCTTTAGTTTCTTATTCCTTTTATTATAATTACGTTATTCATAAAATAATTACGAACAAAATAAGACTTCTATTTGACGAATCTTTAGTCTTATTCTACTCCTAGAATTTTAGCGATATCACTTAGTGCTAATTTGAATAATTATTATTTGGTTATTTTTCTCAAATAATTGAGTACTTGAATACATGCTTTTTAATCTCTTTAACTACTTAATTTAAATGTTTAAATACATAGAAATACATTATTTAATTCTTTTATTTTCCAAATCTTAGTATGTTGTCATAAAAGCTTTATTATTCTAACCAATGCATATCAATTTATTTGCATTATCTTTATAATAATGAGAAATGTTACACTAATTTCCTCTTTGTTTAAAGCTACTAAGTTTTGTCCATTAAAATCTTTGAAATTTTTTCCAACTTATCTTAGATTATTAAAAGAATACCTTGATTAATTTATTTTAGTATTTTCGAATTCTTATTTTTAATTTACCAATGCTCATACCCAATTTAAGTTATTACTGATCTGATTTTTTTCCGTCTAAGCAATAATCTTATGATATAATTCCATTCACAATAATAATCCCAATTTTTTCTTAAGTATGTTTAAGTTTTATAATCCAAAAATTAAAACAATTTTTCTTACCGATATTTCGGTTAACCTTTATTGATGAAGAACTGCCACCTTCATCTTCTTTATTCGGCTTCTCTGTTCGGCAGCCAGTGAGCAGCAGCTGCAGCAAATGGTGCTGCTCACTTCTTCGTTCTCCCTTCCTCTGTTCGTGTACCCCCGTCACACACGGCAGCCGTAGCAGCATCGCGATTCACTCATCATCTGCATCACTTTCACATCGCCGTGGCAGCAACAACTAGCAGCAACTGGTCTAGAACAAAGCAATCAACATTGCTCGGTTCTTCATGGACTCCAAACCAGAACGCACCCAGATTTTTGTGCTACTCAGCTCCCTCTTCTTCGTCTGGTTTCTTCTTCGATCGAGTAGCAGCAGCTATGTGGAGTAACAGCAGCATGCAGCAGCACAAAATGCTGCTCTGCTTTTCTCCTCTGTTCCATGGTGAAGATAGCAACAGGATTCCTCTTCATTCTCTGTTTTGTTCCCGTCCAACCGAACACGACAAACCCAAAATTCTGGTTTTTCCATTCTTGTTTCACAGTGAAGACAACGGCAGTAGCTGTGACATTCAAAACAACAACAATGGCAGGTGCGATTTCTTTGTTACACCAGGTTTTTCTCTCCCAACCGTTCGTCCACACAGCCACCCAACCTCCCTGTTTTGTTCCCCTGTTTTCAGTTGCTGCAGTCGAGCCCCTATCTTCCACGTTGAAGCTCCCTTCTTCTTCAGTTACAGGAGCTGCAGCATCTCAGTTCACTGTTCCACTGACCGCACGAACCAAGCGGCCAAAGCTGCAGCAGCAACAACTCACACGGCCCCCTCCTCTTCTTCTCCTCCTCGGTCAACAGCAGTAGTAGCACGCAGGAGCAACAGAGCATCCTGCTCTGTTCTCCGGTCTGTCCTCTGCTTTCTTCTTCTTCTTCTTCAATTAATCTTCTCTGTTCGGCGCACCGTGAGCAGCAGCAGCCCCGTTGTCCGGAACTTCCAATGCTCACAGTTGATGCAGTCCCATGCTCTGTTCGTCACTCTCTCCTCTGTTTTCAGTTGTAGCAACGACACCCCATTTGTTTCCAATACCAACCAGCCGATCTTGAGCTCCTCTGTTCTCCTTCTTCCTTCTTCGATCCATGGTGACAGCCGCAGTGACACTCAGGTAGCAGCCATCTTCTTCTCTTTCTTCTTCTCTTTCTTCGTCCGAAACAGAGCACGCCCCTATTCGTGTTCTCCTTTTATAGCCGATGGAGAATGTTCTCGAACGTTTCCGAATCACCGCCGAGTTCACCGACCCACTCCTTTTCATTCCTCTGCCAAAACTCTTCCATTTGATTTTTTGTCTCTAAGTTAATTCCATAAAATACTGATAATTTCCATTTATTAAATTTTTTCTTATTTATTTGATTAATTACATTTAAATTTCTTGAAAATTTTTAATTCTAAATTTTCATTTTATTTCTTTGGCATAGATTGTATTATTTCTAAAGTGTATATCTTTTTGTTTATTTATTATTCTTTTTATTATTATCATTATTATTTTCCAACTAGTCATAATAAACATCATTTAATTATTTCTGTTATTCATAAATTATAACTTGATCACGCTAATATTAGTATTATTATTGTTATAGATATATTTTTTTCGATCAATTAATAATTTTCATTTTCACATCACTCGCGCCTTCGCACGAGCGAGCGAGCGATTAAGCGATTTATTTATTTTTAAGCATAATCTACGTTTTTTATTATTATTATTAATATTCCTCTCCCGTTTACTCACGACGTGGCACAATCACGACGTTGCGTGTGTTACAGAAATCATCTCCTAATATCTAACTACACAAACTCTCTCAATGCTCTCTTCTATCTATCTTTTACTCAAGTTAAACTCTAGTTAGGATCAACGGTCTTTGATATGGGTTGTAACGTGGCCTAGCTTAGGATACAAGTGTGAAAGGATATAAATATTGACTAATTTGCACACTCATAATAATAATAACAACCTATTTTATTTAATTTTCTTCAAGAATGCACAATCGTCTTCTTTTTATAATGCCTTTTTTTTTTCTTTCTTTTTCTTATAAGGTCTTCAACATTGTTTTCATGGCTCCCCCAAACTTGTTTGTTTTCATTGGCATCATTTAAGCCCACATAAATACACCCATTTAAATTCAAGAGCCCACATTAATCACAACACTGTCTCATTTATAATATCAAACTTATGCTCATAGACATCAATGAATGTAATATACTCTTTTTTCTCATTCTTACACAAGGCATTATTACTGCCATGTGTGTACACAAATAGGTTAAATTGATATATAACAGTGGTAAAGTGCTCATAAAATGTCTCAATTCTTAACAAAGAAAACTAGCTAATAGGCTCAAAATTGGTTACACAAGACAATAGTAGTAGGATTGGCTTTTAAGCTCAAACTCAAACAATAATGGCCTACGTCAATCTTCCTAAAGTTCTTCCTAAGTAATTTTCAAAATATAATTGATTATATCAAGCATTTATGGGAAATTTTCTCTAACTGTGTTATGGTTTCTACTCCTCACTTCCTCAATTTTACATTCTCGATCTACCTAAGACTAAAAAGATCTGTTAAAGTTAAAGTTCAGACAAATTTAGCACACAGACTGTTTGAAAAGACCCTAGTTCTTTATCTCATCACACTAAAGGAATTTCAAATGCCATAGGTTACTCAGTGAAATTTTCAAAAATATGGCATGGATCTAACCTAATTGACACTAATATGACCTATATTGTGACACCCCGACCTCAGGTTTGAACTTCACAAATAAATCGTCGAGTAACCTTCCCCGAAAGTCTGAGTAGTCAAATTTTGCTTTTCCTAGTTTCCTTTTTCCACCTGTATGTAGTCTAAATGCATGCATGAAATAATTTTTCCAAATAAAATATGCAGCAAGAAAATTCTCAAATCTGAAACATCAACCTAAAACTTGTATGTAGTTTAGATGCATGCATGATGCAACAGTTTAAATAAAACAATGTAGCAGAAGAAATCTCAATAATAAAAAATGAAACATCTTGCGGATAATCCAAAATATGAAAGTCTTGTTAAAAGTCCCAAAATATAAAATAAAAGATAAAAATATAAGTTACAGCAAAAATAGGTGTCTGTCCTATTTAATAATTACATCAAAATACATTTCAAACTAGAACAAAGTTAATCTTCCAGAGATTCTTCATGCAAAGCTTTAAAACCTATGAAATCAATGCGTATGACTCCAATGGGTACCTGAAAATATAAAGTAAGTGAGTTCGAAAGCCCAATGGATCATTCCTATGCATCACACGCATTATACAAATCAAAATTCAAAACATTACAAACATTTTCACGTGTTAGGCGCTTCAAACATTTAATTGTTTTGTTGTGCTCTAAGACCCAAAGTGTCTAATGCTCGATATTCCCCTGTGGTCCTAGAAAAAGAAAATCCAACATCAATATGGCATGCCCCATGCGATGCATACTTTTGATCCAATATGGTAAGCCCTGCATACCTTCTGTTCAATATAGTATGCCCTGCATACTTTTGATCCAATATGGTACACCATGCCTACCTTCAATCCCAGATGGTACGCCTTGCATACGATCGTGACCACAGTCTAAGAAAGAAGTAGACTCTACAATAGAATACTAACTTTCAAAGACAAATCAGCCATCGCAAATAGCTTACTTTAGTGGGAATACCTATGATGTACCTTTAGTTACCATTGTATTAGGCGCTACAAGGTATTGGGGCTCGTATACCGATACGTGTAATTCTTAATAATCCATTAATCTTTTTTATTGTCACAAGCAATTTGATTTTCACACCCCACAACATGAACAATATAGTGGATAAATAAGCATTCAGTAGTTTCACAACATTTCCATCATCAATTGTAAAGGAAATCATATAACCGAATATTATGATATCAAGCATTTCAATCATCAGACATAAAGGAAAGCGTTTAATCGACATTAGGATATCATTACATCGCTCCAATCGAATCCACACAATATTCTTAACATACATCTAAAATTCCCAAAGCTACCAAACATCACTTTTGAATTTAAAATCTATATAATACGAGTGAGCAAGGAAATCCCACCTACCTGAGATTTTCTCGGATTTCCTTTACCTCCATTCATCACTAGGATTCATTCCAAAAATATAAATCTGCAATAAAAATCTATTATAATAATTCTTTCTAAGTTCCTAATTCTTTCTCCAATTTAAATAAAATAATTTCTAGCTAATGAGACATTCAAGAATTTTCATAGTTTTCAAGTAATTATTTCTAGCTAAACAAGCTTATTTCAACATTTCCAATATTTGCATCAACATATTAAATAAATTAAAATTTTCAATCACTGAATCTCCACAACCCCTTAAATTTTTGATATTTTTCCATCATTCATGGACGTCCATATCAAAATAGAATATTTATAATTACAAATAAATATTTCAAAGAAAAATAAGAGTTTAAAACTCAAACGTTTTTAAATAAAAGCTCCAAAAATTCCAATTTCTGTTTTGAAAGTTCCTGAGTACTCTAACCTGTTCTTAGCATTCCAAAAATTCAACTAATCTATTCATATCATAAGTGAATCTATTACGAACAAAATAAGACTTCTAAATCATTTTCTTCACCTTCAACAA
>JAJIYU010017671.1:0-11578 GCA_030144865.1 Tinospora cordifolia | reverse complement strand
TAAAGTCAATGCCCCACACATCAAACAATTCTACTTCCACAAATGATGTAAGAGGCATTTCATTCTTCTTGGAAATGTTTCCTTGCTTTTGACATGCTTCACAAGTCTTGATGAACTGATAGGCATCTTTTAACATGCTTGGCCAATAAAACCCACTCTCAAGGACACGTCTAGCTGTTCTTTGATGGCTATAGTGACCACTATAAGGTGAAACATGGCAATCATGAAGAACTTTGTTAATTTCATTCTCATGAATGCAACGACGAATCACCTTATCAGCACATCTTCGATAAAGAAAATGATCATCCCAAAGATAAAACTTACTTTCATGTATAAAACATTTTAACCAGCTCTGAGATAGATCTGGTGGGGTTATGCCTGTGGCTTTGTAATTAGCAAAATCTGCAAACCATAGACTGATGTCATTTGCTGCCAAAAGACGCTCATCCGGGAAGACCTCCACTATCCCCTTTGAATCAGGATTTGCTTCATTGGACAGGCGAGACAAGTGATTAGCTACAACATTTTCTGTACCCTTATTGTCTATTACTTCAATATCAAATTCTTGCAGAAGCAAGATCCACCTTATTAATCTTGGTTTGGCATCCTTCTTAGCAAACAACTATCTAATTGCAGCATGATTAGTGAAAACTTTGACATGCGAGCCCACAATGTATGATCTGAACTTGTCACAAGCGAAAACAACAGCTAGCAACTCCTTTTCAATGGTTGTGTAGTTCTTTTGCACATCATCTAATGTTTTGGTTGCATAATAAATGGCTCTGAACATTCTTTCACGCCTTTGCTCCAAAACTGCTCCTATTGCATAATCACTAGAATCACACATGATTTTGAATTGTTCCCCCCAAACCAGTGTTGACATTATTGGAGCAATTATCAAGGCTTTCTTAAGTGTGTTAAAAGCATCAACACACTCAGCTGTGAAGATAAATTCAGCCTCCTTTTTCCAACAACTAGCATAGAGGGCGAGTTATGTGAGAGAAGTTCTTGATAAATCTTCTATAAAACCCTGTGTGCCCTAAGAAGCTCCTCACCTCACGCACTGTTGTTGGTGGAGATAGATTTTCAATGGCTTGGATTTTTGCTTTGTCAACTTCTAAACCATTAACAGAGACTCTATGGCCCAACACAATGTCTTCTCGAACCATGAAGTGACATTTCTTCTAATTTAAGACTAGATTTTTCTCTTCGCATTGGGCGAGAACTCGTTTCAGATTTTGGAGACATTGTTCAAATGTCTCACTAAACACCGAGAAGTCGTCCATGAATACCTCCATGATGTCTTCAATCATATCAGCAAATATTACCATCATACAACGCTGGAATGTTGCTGGTGCATTACATAGACCGAATGGCATTCTCTTAAATGCATAAGTTCCATATGGACAAGTGAAAGTAGTCTTTTCTTGATCCTCCGGTGCAATGACTATTTGATTATAACCAGAATATCCATCCAAGAAACAGTAGAAATCATATCCAGCAATACGATCTAGCATTTGATCAACAAAAGGTAAGGGGAAATGATCCTTACGAGTTGCTTTGTTTAGCTTTCGATAGTCTATGCAAACTTGCCATCCTGTTGTTGTTTTAGAGGCTATGGACTCTCCTTTTTCATTTGTAATCACAGTCATTCCCCCTTTCTTAGGCACAACATGAATAGGGCTAACCCATGGTGAATCTGATATAGCATAGATGATACCAGCTTTAAGCCACTTTATAACCTCTTTCTTCACCACTTCTTTCATAATTGGGTTGAGCCTCCGCTGATGTTCAACTGTTGGTTTGTGTGAGTCCTCCACTAAGATTTTATGCATGCAAATGGCTGGACTTATTCCTTTGATATCTTCAATATTCCATCCTAATGTAGATTTATGCTCCTGTAACACCTTCAGCAGCTTCCCTTCTTGAATAGGTGCTAATGATGAAGATATAATAACTGGAAGTGATTTACTCTCATCAAGAAATGCATATTTTAAATGCTCCGATAGCTGTTTCAAATCCACTTCCTTGGGGTGCTCATGAACACTTTCAGATGGTTGATTTTCAGGTAATTGCACCTCTTTATTGTGAAAATCTGGTGTGTTTGCTTCTAATGCTAGTACCACAAACTACTCTTTCTCTGTCATAACTTCAGGAAATGTCAATGAACGAGAGATGCTTCCCACCAACTCATCTTGTGAACTTAGTGCCTCCACTACCTTGCCAATGCAAGAGTTTAAGATCTCCACCCTGTTGCATTCATGTAGGTCACTAGGATATTGCATTGCCTTGTACAGATTAAAGATCACCTTCTCATCATTAACTCTTAAAGTTAGCTCTCCTTTGTGCACATCAATGAGAGCATGCTCGATAGCTAGAAACGATCTTCCAAGGATAAGTGGTATTTCACAATCTTCTTCCATATCTAGAACCACAAAATCCACTGGAAATATAAACTTATCTACCTTGACCAACACATCCTCAACCATTCCTTTTGGATATGTTACGGATCTATCAGCTAGTTGAAGAGTAATGGTTGTTAGCTTGATTTCTGTCATCCCCAACCTTTTACATACAGCCAAAGGCATCAGATTTATGCTTGCTCCGAGATCACATAGTTCCTTCTCAAAAATTTTAGACCCAATATTACAAGGTATAGTGAAACTACCTGGGTCTTTCAACTTTTGAGGAAGCTTCTTCTGTAATATTGCACTGCATTCTTCAATGAGTTTGACAGTTTCAAAATCCTCCAGTTTCCTCTTCTTGGACATGATCTCCTTCATAAACTTTGCATAGTTGGGCATTTTTTGCAAAGCTTCAGCAAATGGAATGTTTATGTGGATCTTTTTAAACATATCCAAAAATTTTGCAAACTGTTCATCCATTTTCTTTTTCTAAAACCTTTGAGGAAAAGGTAAGGGTGGGGTTTCAGAAATACAACTCTCTTGATTTTCTTTTCCTTTGACTGTACCTTTTGATGATGATGGATCTTTATGTTGACTGTTGGATGACTTTGATTCATCCTTCTCAATGCTAATAGCTCCCTCAACTTCATTAGGTAATATGCTTGGGTTTGGAGGACCTACAACCTCTTTGCCACTCTTTGTAGTAACTGCCTTGCAGCTCTCCTTTGGATTTACTTGAGTATCACTTGGAAAAGAGCTCTGCTGCTAATTCGACACTATTTGTGCCAATTGCCCCACTCGTGTTTCCAGATTTTTAACAGTAGCATTGATGTTTCCAAATTGAAGTTCAATTCCAGAAACTCTTGTGTCATTCTTGTCAACCCTGCCAGTCAATTCTTTGAAGAATCTTGAGTGCGTACTCATCATTTCATCAAGTTTATCCTCCAAAAACGGCTTCTTATCTTACAAGAGTTGTTGGTTGACAAATCCTGGAGGCATTTGAGCATTTTTGTTATTGGCATATGAAAAATTCTTATGGTTTCTCACACCCGGATGGTAGTACTTTGGGACATTATATCCCCCAGCTGGTGCTTGATACCAGTTGAATCTGTTCAACGTATTCAGTTTTTCAACTGAGGTTTCTCCATGATAGGATGACTTGCTTGCTTCAGCAATAGAGTGCACTTGTTGATGTTGTTGAAGTTGTGCTCCACTATTTTTTTCTTCCACCAAATTCAACCTATGGGTCATTGCTGCAATTTGGGCATGCAAGGCACTGATCTCGTCAACTTCATTAATTCCAACTCTCTTGGCTGTACCTCTTTCTGTACTTGTCCATAGGCGTTAGCTGCCATATCTTCAATCAGTTGAGTTGCCTCTGTGGTTGATTTCCCCATCAAAAATCCTCCACTTGCTGAATCTACCAATGCTTGTGTAGGCGGTGTAAGTCCACTATAAAAAATTTGAATTTGAAGCCAAGGTAGATAACCATGTTGTGGGCAACACCTTAATAGGTCTTTAAATCTTTCCCAAGCCTCATATAAAGATTCAAACTCAGATTGTTCGAAAGAATTTATCTCCCCTCGCAGCTGATGCACCTTGGTTGGTGTGAAGTACTTTTGTAGAAATCTCTAACCCATTTCTTCCCAAGTTCTGATACTTCCTGGAAGCAAGGTTTGCAGCCAGCTTTTTGCTTTGTCCCTCAAAGAAAAGGGAAACAATCTCAGCCTAAGCTAATCTTTAGTTACTCCATAGATTTTCACAGTGTCGCATATTTCTATGAATGAGTTTAGATGTACCATAGGATCTTACACAGTTGAGCCGCCAAACTGTTGTTGCTGCACTATGGTGATCAAGGACGGTTTCAACTCAAATGTATTTGCATTAATAGGCGTCCTTGCTATTCCTGAGTAATTGTTGTTCAAAACAAGTTTGAAGAAGTCTCGCAATGGTGTTTCCCCGTTATTACCAACACCCGAACTGCCGCTTTTAGCCATGCTTGATGCACGTTCTTGAGCCTCCAACCGAATCTAACTGATTGTTTTCAGCAAATCTGGATTGTAAGTGTCGCAAGGATGTTCACTCATACAAGCCTGAAACACACAAGTGCAAACAGATGAAGTGTATTTAATGTATTCTTGAGTAATGATAAGGTAAATCAATTAATAAGTAGTAATAAAATAAAATATCATCTTGATTAAAACCAAACCAAATTTGACTGGTTTTTAAAAAGAACACTAACACCGTTTGATTTCTTGACAACGGTGCCAAAAACTTGTTAGCAACCACGCAAGTGTACAAGATCGCAAGAGTAATATCCGGTAAGTCCAGGTATCGTCTTCAGGGAACAAGGGTAGCTTTTGATTTTCAATACCAAAGTTACCAATGATCATAGTTTTATCAAGACTAGATTGAATGTGATTAAGTTAATTTCAAAACAAGAAGTTGTTGTAAACAAAGAAAATGATAAATTTTAAGAATTCAATAGAGAAACATGCCTTGGATAATGAATGTCGCCGCATAGTTTGCAAATCTTAGTTATGTTTGTGAATTAGCTAATCTATGAGTTATAGCATCAATGGTTGAAACCCTTTCCTAAGGCATTTCAACACTCACTAGATTTGTTTCGTCAAACCCTCTCCCGAGGCGTTCACTTGACAATATATGTGTTTAGACTGACAATCCCTGTACAACTCACTAAATTGGTCAACAATCTCCCGATCAATCAACTGATCTAGGTCCAAATTGTGATATCCATATTTTAGGCTTCTCTCCCGATATAGACTAAAATACTAATTTCAATACATCTATGGCCAGTAGACATAAAGCTTTAAGTCTACACAATAAGGAATAGAATCTATAAATCAGCAACTACAATTAGATATTACGACCTATGCCTTGAACAATCACATTCCAGACATTAAAACTGATTAGCTCGACATAAATGTAAAGGAAAGCATAAAATTAAATTAAAATAAGCAATACATACTCGAATCTCTTAACAATCTTCAAAAACCAATAAAAACCTAGTCTTTGATGCCCTAGTAGCCGTCACAGTGTTTCCTTCTCTATTATCTCTGTTTTGGACTCTAAAAACCTTCTTCTATTTATAGTCCCGCACTAAAAAACCTAAAAAATACGAAAATCTCGCTATACAATTGAGTAACCTCGGTCAGTGACCGCAGTCCATGAATTTGATGTCAAAAACCCAGATTTCATGCATTCTGTCTACTACGGTCTGTCAATTTTCTGTGCCAACCACGTTCTGGTAACCGCGGTCTCCAGTTTATGGACCGCGGTCACCAGTGTGTTATTCACTGGTTCTATTCTTCTGTTCTAACTGCAGTCTTCAGTTTTCGTACCGCGGTCTTCTGGTATTTGCTCTTGATTCCATATCTTCTATGCCTTCTTCTGATGCATTCTTTGTGTGTATCAACTTGTATCCTGTAATACATGCAAATTCCTTTCCTAGACATTATTTTCTCATAGAAACATATCAAAACTATCGAAAAAAAAGCTTAAAAATTATTGAACAATGTAATTCTTAACTATATGCAACTATTGCTAATTATGCAATTCGTTACTTATATTTTCTCTTATTTCCTATAAAATGTATCATTTTGCCTATTCTAATATTAGTTTACTATGCAACTAACATCCCTCTTCATGCCTCTCCACCAGAAAGTTTTCTTCAAGTTTTGGTACATCTTGTTGCCCCTTAGATGCATAGTGTACTTACTCAAGTGTGCCTCATCCATTAGGGTTCTTTTGGCCTTTCCAGAATTGGAAACACATAGTCGATTCCCTAATCTCAACGCACCATCTATGTCAAGGCGAAAATCAGTGTGCTTGCCCTCCTTGACGCCCTATATCAGCCTTGTAATCCATACATCAGATTTCTGCTAATCTATGATCTGGCGTAAAATGTCTAGCTGGCAAGTCACTGTACATAGATATGCTCCGGTATCATCTGTAGCTACACCCAGATTATAGTCACTAATCAGCTGATACATCTGACCCACTTCATCCCTTCTGCTCAACTTCCTACTAAGAGCATCAGCAACTACATTCAACCTGTCGGGATGGTAGTGCAGCTGAAAATCATAGTCATTAAGGAACTCAATCCACCTTCTCTACTGAAGATTCAGTTCTTTCTAAGTATATATGTACCTAAGGCTCTTATGGTCTGAGTAGAGATCAAACTCTAACCATATAGATAATGCCTCCATATCTTCAGCGCAAACACAATCGCTGCAAGCTCCAGATCGTGCGTAGGATAATTCAGCTCATGTGGCTTCAACTGCCGTGAAGCATAAGCCACTGGCTGTCCTTGCTGCATCAGCACTGCACCAAATCCGCTAAGGGATGCGTAAGTGCACAAAGTGTACCTCACACCAAGGGTAGGTGTGATGAGTACCGATGCTGTAGTTAACCTCTGCTTAAGCTCTTGAAAGGACTGCTCACATTGCTTGCTCCAAATAAGTTTCTCGTCCTTTCTAGTTAGCTTAGTCATTGGACCCACCAATTTTGAGAAATCTTTAATAAACTTGCGGTATTACATAGCCAACCCAAGAAAACTCCTGATCTTTGTCACTGTAGTGGGCTGCTGCGGGTCGGATACTGCTCACACCTTCTCTGGGTCTACTACTATTCCCTGTGCTGAGACCACATGGCCAAGAAACTTGATCTGCTTCATCCAAAAATCACACTTGCTAAAAGTTGGCATATAATTTATTTTGCCTCAGTGTTTCCATAACAGTCTACAAGTGTTGTATGTGCTCAGTCTCTGATCGGGAATATACCAGAATGTCATCAACAAATACTACTACAAACTGGTCAAGAAAGCGACTGAATATTCTATTCATCACGTCCATAAACGCGGCTGGAGCATTAGTTAAACCAAATGGCATGACCATGAACTCATAGTGGCCATACCGCGTCCTAAAGGCTATCTTCTGCATATCAGACTCCCGGATCCTCAACTGGTGATACCCTGACCTCAGATCTATCTTGGAGAAGTATTGTGCTCCACTGAGCTGATCAAAGAGGTAATCAATCTGTGGTAATGGGTATCTGTTCCTAATTGTAACATTGTTCAGCTTCCGGTAGTCTATGCATAGCCTCATGGAACCGTCTTTCTTCCTCACAAATAGGATTGGAGCTCCCCATGGCGACTCACTCTGTGTTATGAATCCCTTCACCAAGAGCTCGTCCAACTGAGTCTTTAACTCTATCAACTCCACAGGTGCCATCCTATAGGGTGGAATAGCGATGGGATTAGTGCCAGGATGCAACTCAATCTTAAATTCTACCTGTCTGTGAGGTGGAAGTCTAGGTAGATCCTCTGGGAATACATCTATATAATCCCGTATCACAGGAATACCGTGAATATCTGTGGTCCCATCTACATCCTCATCTGCTAGCTGCCTGAAGTCTCCCTTCTGCTGAATGGCATACAACAAAACAAGTGTATGACTCCTAAGCAGTCTCCAAATATCCCCATCAATCCTTAATGTCTCTCCTGATGGCAACTGTATAGTGACTTTCCTTCTCTGGCAATCAATCTATGCCTAATATTGGGTCAACCAGTCCATTCCCAATATCACGTCGTAGCCACTAAAATGAAGTAAGCAGAGATCAGCAGGAATCAGCTGGTCTCCAAATCTGAACTCAACTCCACAATACTTCCCTGAGCTCACATCGAATGGTACTGCCAATGGGCTCATGATAAGTCTCAATTTACTCACCAAATCTTCTGAAATAAAAAATCGTGTGGCACCAGAATCAAACAAGACATGCACAGCAACACCAAACAACAAAAACGTACCATCAACCGTAGGAGTCGGGGCTGTCTGGGCCTCTGCTGCATACAGTCTGGCCTGCTCTCTCTGTCTCGTCCGACACCGTGTCTTCCTCTGCTGTGGCCGACTACTCTGTCCCTGCCCTGACTGCTGCTGTACTGGTGCTGGAGCTTTGGTGGGGCAATCTCTAGTCATATGTCCCTGCTGGCCACACGAGAAGCACAATCCTAACTTCCTAGCCTGCTCCCTCTACTCGATGCTAATCTGACCTGCTCCGGTCCACTGCTGCCCTGAAGTCTCGGCCTAACCACTAGCAGTAGGTGCTCTAGATGGTCGTCGTCGGTCTCTCCTCTGCTACGGGGCTCCAGATGTCTGACCTGAATATGGTCTCTTCTGTCTATTCTTGAGTGACTGCCCAAACTCTATGTCTCTCTCTACATGTTGGGCCCGCACAACCGCCTCTATGAAAGTAGTCAGTCTCAGAGGGGTGATCATTCTCCTAGTCTCCATCCTCAAACCTTCTATAAACTTTTTAGTCTTCAGTAACTCATATACTACCATCTCTGGGCAGAATCTCGACAACTCTGTGAACCTGTGTTCATACTCTGTCACAGTCAATGTCCTCTGCATCAGCCTGATAAAATCTAATCGCATCTGGGACCTCCATGCTGACGAGAAGAAAGTATCGTAATACAGTGTCTGGAACTCATCCCAGGTCATCACTGTCTCATCAATGTTCGGATCTGCCACTATCATCCTCCACCAGTGGTAGGCTGGTCCCACCATCTGATGTACTACCAAAGCTACTCTCCTCGGTCCAGTCACTCCTAGCAGCGTCAGATGTTTATCCATCTCTATGAATCATCTATCTGTTGCAATAGGATCTGCATGTCCCTCAAACTGGCTAGGACACAGCTTCTGAAACTCTATAGCTAGGTCTTTCTGTTCTTTATCATAACTAGCGGACTTGCTAGCCGTCAGTGCTGGACTCTCAAGGGGTACTGTCATCGGGATCACTGCTTCATCAGGTTTGGACACTGGTGTAGACGTCTGTGCAGGTACTGGAGGATGTATGGGAGGTTGAGAAGACTCTTTCGGGTACCGGCTCGTCATGGCCCTGTCCACTACCCGATCTACTGCTCTCTGAATCATGTCTGAGAGTACATCTGGTGCCACCATAATGGCAGCTGGAGCAGCCGATCCAGTAACACCCTCCTCTGTCTGTACTGGCTCCTCAGTAGCCTCACCCTTGGACTTACCCCTACGGGGTCTGCCTCGTCCTCTAACTCTCGGCATTACCTTCAAGTCAAAAGCACACTTTCAGTATCCAACAGTGTAATCATAATATAGCAGAAAATTCAATAATTTAAATGAATATAACTGCATTTCTACTTTAAGCTGGATACCATGACTTGTGATCATAGCCATTCATTTTAACTCGCCTATACCATTCGTGTTCATCGTGCTACTATGACTCTAAGTTCATGTCTCTAGGTTCTCGATATGTTTCAATGGCCTAGGGTTTTGTGCTTCTAAGTCGACAGCATTTTATTAAGTTCTGGGTATAGGAATTTGTGTGTCAATACTCAAAATAGTGATACCACATATATCCAAAGCAAACACCCAATAATCAACCAAACAATGCACGCTGGCATAACGAAATCCATGTTCCATTACGGCTATTATATATTTATCCCAAATCCTGGTCTCTAAGGATGACGCAAGATCCACCGTACACGACCGTCCCATACCAATAGAATACAGTGCGTGCAAGTTCTTCCAAAGAGTCCGTTCATCGCCCATTACAATTTCGCAAGTGTCTCGCTCCTTAAAGCAGACACAAGACCCACCATACGCGACCGTCCCATACCGATAGAATACAATGCGTACATGTTCTACCCAAGAATCAATCATTCACCATACATGGTCCGTCATTTTTCAAGTTCAAGATTCCTCCATACCCCCAAATCCCTATGCGTCCCACACCACATAGAGACCAAAGGATAGAGGATCCTCCTAAATCGAGTCATGACCAAAACAAGTGTGCGTTTTCACGTTATAAGTCTCTAGATTATGTCCTAAAAGCTTTTATTGAGATCCATTGCCTTCAAGACATCACCCGGTCTTCCCTAAATCTAAGGTTACAGGATTTGGTTTGTTGGCTCAACGGTTGAGTCGCCAATCCGACTCACTCTCACTTCTATGTGACGCCCTCGATCTCAAGTTTCTCGAATCCTTTCCAAAGTAGCGCGACACTCGCAGAGAGTAAAACTCAGCCTATAGGGCTACTATCCAAAGGAAGCGCATCACTCGTAGGGAGTAAAGCCTCCACCTACAGGGCTACTATCCAATGGAAGCGCATCTCTCGCAGGGAGTAAAACTCCATCTACAGGGCTACTACCCATACTCAAATTCGTCTGCAAATGGTTACTTGAGCACCTGACATCACCTAAATCTTTTTTAGACTTCTAGCCACATAGTTACTGGTGAATTTCTTTTATTAACTCTCTTTTCAAAACAAATTAGATCGAAATCATTTCTAGTGAAAATCAATCCGGTGAAATTTTATTTTCATTTCAATAACATTATTATAAAATCAGTTCCATCTGGCATTACTTGGCCAGGAAAAATCTAGTCATGCCCAGTGTTGTCGAACATTGAGCTCTGATATCAATCTCTGTCACACCTTGACCCCCAGACCAGACATCATGTCTATCAATCTGAAGCCCTGTCATCGGGCGTTGTGTAGCTCCAAGCTCAGCGCGTGGTCCGCCGAGGAACCGGGCGTGCAACAGTTATCATCAATCTTTCCAAAAACCTTTATACACAAGGTTTAAATCATTTCTTAATTTCAAATAATCATTTTATTCATGCTTCACTAAGCAATTAGTTTCAAATCAAATTCACCGAATGTTCAAAATCATATTTATACTAGAAATCAAAATAATAGTAGCAGAAACACTTTTCGGATCAAATCTTTCTAAATCATTGAACACTATTTAACATACAATAACTAAAAATCATCAGTTTATCAGTCAAAATAAACAATGTTCAGGATAGTAAAACAGTTATGTAGATATATGTACAAAAATATGATACATGACCCTCTAGTCCAACATTCAAAATATACATCGTAAAAACTGTACAAAACAGAGAGATAGTTTAACAAAATATCACTCTCTCTCTCTATACAAATCCTCCAGTCTCATGTCTGCATCCTCACTGTGCGCTGGGCGCATGAGTACCTGTAAAATAAAAATAGGGTGAGCTCGAAAGCCCAGTGGATCTCCCCTACACATCAATAACATTATACAAACGAGCATACGAAACATGCAAACAGTTTCAAATCATTAGGGGCGTTTCAAACACTTA
>JAJIYU010017670.1:0-11589 GCA_030144865.1 Tinospora cordifolia | reverse complement strand
TATTGTAAATAGTAAAATTAACTAATAGTATGATAAATAATAAAGTTAATTAATAGCATCGTAAATAGTAAAATTATAAATGATATCGTAAATAGTAAAGTTGAATAACAATGTCATAAAAAATAAAGTTAATTAATGGTATGAAGTTATTCATCATACTATTATTTTAATAATAGTATGATAAATAATAAAGTTAATTAATAGTATCGTAAATAGTAAAATTATAAATGATATCGTAAATAGTAAAGTTGAATAATAGTGTTGTGAAAAATAAAATTGGTTATAAATTATGAAGTTGATTATTAGTTTAATTAAAATAATTAAGTAAACCTTATCTCTAGTTAGTAACTTCATTTTTAATAAATAAAAGTAATTTTAAGTACATGAAAAATATTATTCAACTACCACCACTATTATTTTTAAATAATTAAAAAGGATAGTGTCAACTTTAATTAAATAGGAATGATATGAAAAATATTATTCAACCACCATCACTATCATCTTTAAATAATTAAAGAAGATAGTGCCAATTTTAATTAAATAGAGATGACATGAAAAATATTATTCAACCACCACCACTATCATTTTTAAATAATTAAAAAGGATAGTGCCAATTTTAGTTAAATAGAAATGATATGAAAAATATTATTCAACCACCATCACTATCATCTTTAAATAATTAAAGAGGATAGTGCCAATTTTAATCAATTAAAAATTACTTTAAAGTATATGAATAATGCACATCAAACCACCATTATTAATAATTACAATTGCTTGCAAACAACCACTACCATACCTTAAATACTAACCTTAATGATCAAAGCTCTACTATAAATAGGGAGCCTCTCCTCATATTTTTGGGGATACCAAATTAAAGCATTGAAGTGTGCTTGAGAGGAGAGGGAGAGGAGGAAAGTTTGGAAAAAAGAGTAGCTAAAGTTGAGATCTTGAAGAGTGATAAGTAAAGACTCGAAACAAGGGAGAATAACAACACAAAGATTAAGGTGGAAGTGATTACTCTACTCTCTAGTATTATTTGAATTTTAATGCTGAATATGTGATGTTTGCATTGTTTGAATATCTAGAAATATGCATGGTTATTGACTAAATGATTTGTGAAAGGTTTTTCTTTATTTTAATTTATTTATGACTGAGAGAATATGCTCTGTAGTTGCGTCTTGTATGATCTTCTAAATCAGAAATCGAAAGTCATTGTTTTCCTATTTGAGAGAGTATGCTCTGTAGTTGTGTTTCGTACGATCTTCTACATCAGAAATTGAACTTCTGTGTTTTTTGTTGATTTATCATCTTATACTGTGGTATGTTCAATTTTTGTTGAAATATTTATCCATCATGTTCTTGTACACAAAAGTCAGATTAAATGAGATTTCAACCACTTACCAGCGCGGGCGACGAATGTCCTTCGTGCGTGTTCCATGCAGAATTAGAACTGGTTGTCATGATTGACACCTAAATGAACTGGGTTTTCAGAAATGATCCTAGATAAGGGTTTGAGTTTCAGAATTGATCTTTCTCCTAAGATCTGGAACACAGAGGTTAACCCCTTTCGGTCTAATTGACAACTATTGATAAATAAATGTTTGAAGCGCCTAATGGATGATAAGTGTTTGCATATTCAGTGTTTGATTTGAATAATGCTATGGATGTACTGTGTATCATCCACTGGGCTTTTGAGCTTACCCAATCATTTTTTTCAGATAACTATTGAAGGCATCACCCCAACAGATCAATGTAAAATTAATAACAGTGTGCCTCATAGTATGAGGATAATAGAAAATGAATTGTACTGTAGGGCTTGTGATCCACTATATTTGATTATGTCAAATGTCGATAATATTTGTATTATCAAAAGATGGCTATGAAGCCCACAAAATTATTCGTAACTCTGATAATGAAGCAATGTTTTCAATTATTTTGAAATAATGAGATTATTGTATTTATACTTTATCCCTTGGATATGAATTGATGAAACTATCAGATGTGAAAAATGATGAAAAGAAAAAGTAATATCCCCAGTTCTCAGATAGAAATCAGGACTGACTGCACTCGGAAGAAATGACGTCTCAAGCCGAGACAACCACGTCACCTATGACTTATGTAAGAAAGATCGAGAGCTGGGGGTGTTACAAAGCACCCCCATGCAACAAAAAGGTCTTCTTTGAGCTCAACCAAATCCTGCAAACTATAGCTTGATTTGAAGCTTGTACCACCACCTACAAAGTCCCACAAGTAGTTTGCCCAGTCTTGGAGACATCTAAAGCAAAAATCATCAAGAAGAGGGTTGTCCACACTGTTTAGACCCAGAAAAATCAGGAAGTGTGTGTTGGAACCATCTTTGGAGTCTTGGACCTTGGCCATTTCCAGTTCCTTTTTAAAGGTAAAATGGTTCACTCCCCTTATTTTCATATATACTTTGATCTCCAAGAGTTAGAGAATGAAAAATAGGGCCTTATGCATGATTTTAGGACCCTTGAAGTTGATTACTTACTCATTGTCACAACTGTGTAACAGAGATAGTTGGAGCAACCTTGGGAAAGTTCACTCTTGAACCACTCTAGGCACGTCCCTAAGGTAAAAATCCATCATTCTACTCCTTATCATAAGTATTCAAGTGTGAAAGTGGTAGAAACCAGAAATTGAAACGTTCAATGTGTTTTATAAGTCATTGTCGCTAAGTGTTAGACATACTGTTGCAACAGTGCCGACAGAAAGAGTTTGAGACCAGAAGAAGAGTTATATTCGGGACACCTAAAGGCACCCTTTCGGGCTGGAACCAGAGGCATTGTAGACCCCATAGTAGAGGTTTCAGAAAGGTATAAAGACTTGACCTTGAACTCTTGTAGATGTGTTTTGTTATACTTGCAAATATGCCATGATTGTAGGGTGCTAGAATAGATTTCTTGAGTTCTTTAGAATGTAGCAGAATATTGATGGAATGATAGACATGTTTTTGATGTTGCATGCTACTGATTCGAAGTGATTGTGATTAGTGGATGTGTTATGACCTGTAAATTGTAAGTGGACACAAGAAACAACCCATAGAATGGTGATTGAATGAGGGAAAAGAACACTAGAAGGTAGTAGAATCCTCGAACCAAGAAATTTCTTGCGATCTGGCCAAACATTCTGAGATACAATTGACTGAGCAAACAAATATAGATTGAGCTGAAATTTGGTGGAGAGTCCCTTAGATATGTCTAGAAGTTGCCTACGAAATTTCAGGACATTCTGACATGTGTAGCTAGGTCAACTAAGGCAAACAGTCACTGCCTATCACAGGGGATACGGAATCTGTGCAGTTTCTGTTATCATGCATAGAAACCTTAGTAAATGAGGTCCAAAAATTGTAATTTAAAATTTTGGGGAGACTTTAGGAAGTCTAGAAAAATTCTAAAAAGTTTAGCACAGATCCGATGAACGGATTGCACGTAGAAAAATCGAGAAAATAGTTACGCAGATAAGGCCATAGGCTAAGGTTTGTGCCTAAGTAATGAGAATTGGGAATATTGGCCATTTTTGGCCCAATAGACCCCATAAAGACTAGAATTTACCCTGTGTGACTCTGTAGACCAGCTAGGCCAGCAAATGATAAGTTGACTAGGGTTGACCAAGATTGATCGAGGTCAATCAAATGGACTTAATAACTAAGGCAAGATAAACGAACATATGTGAAGTACTCTTGACTAGGTCAAGTAATTGATTAACCAATGATGTAGAATTAGAGTAAGCTAAGTCCCATATTAATGTTAAGAAGTTGAGTGGATTTTGCAGGACCCAGTGCTAGCAGGACGCGATCGGTCGCGAGAGGAGCACCGGAAGTGAAGCATCCCTGTGAGTAGTGTTTTCTAACTCATTTCTTAGAGCTTGTTATTCTGTGCATTATGAAAATGGATTACATATTGTGATGAATTTGCATTCTTTTAAATGGGTTTTAAATAAAAAGTGCACCGAGTCTCGAGGTCCGAGAGTACAGGGTTAAGGTGAGTTGTGTCGGTCTCTCACACGACCTCGAGAGGTGACCACCTAGCACAGAGTGCCCACCAGGGGGTTCTGTGGGCCTACGATGATGGCAACGACAATAAGTCCTGGTTGGTCGTTACGATGATGGCAACGACAATAAGACCTAATCAAAGTCGACACAATTTGCCTAACTGTCTGCAACCCGTTCGAGTGATTTTTAATCACCTAGGAGAGCTTGCGAGCCTCGGCGAATGTTTTCATTATTTAACTATTTTCGAATGAAGGTGCACAACTGCATTATGAATTTAAATTGTATTTACTGTTGCATTCACTTGCATAATGCTATTGCTCATGCATTCATGGCACATGTTTTTAATTGTGGAATACTTATTTTAAGTTTGAATTAGACTACATTACTCATTGAGCCACCGTGGACAATTAGGTTCACTACTCTAACTTTTCAGGTTCTTCAGCAGCGGATAAGGGCAAGGGGTGGTCATCGCATAGAGTCGCATTCCCTTAGTCTTTTTGGTAGGACTTCTTTGTATTTCCCTTTCTGTTATTGTCTTTTGAGGGTTAGGACCTATGTATAGCGGTGAGGAAAGCCTGTATATAATGGATAGTCACTCCCGTTGCAACATATGTTATAATGACCCGTTTTGGATATCAAGTTCTTATTGGTGTTCGTGTATTAAATTTATGCTGCATTCTTTATGATTATTCTGAAAGTGTGTGATGTGGTGTTATATGTTGAGGCTTAACAGTGTCTTGGCAAGCTCGGCTTGGGGGCGGGTTTGTTGGGACACTGTGCTGGTCGGTTCGTCCTTCATCTTAGAGAAGGGGTCCCGACAGAGTTCATCTAACCACTGTTAAGCCCTTCCTAGTCTCATACAACTGACGATATCAGATTAATTGAAACACTTAAAAGCAAAAGTAAGCAACATACGAAGTGGAAGCATTTCATTATATATTAGTCTTATCCAAAATATATGATTGACCACTTATACATAAACAAGGAGTGACCAACCTTTAAATCAAAAAACCAAAAAAAAAGGGGATAGGAGATGTTAGGGAGTCAAGCGATCACCACGCCTTTCTTTTTACCAACCACTGAAGAACCTGAAACAGTGATAGAGTAGTGAGCCTAAAATTCACGTGGCTCAGTGAGTCAAAAGATCAGCATGTCAACTATAACCAATACCCCAAAGTAATGCATGTATGCATGAGTAGTAAAAATGATATGATATTCAAAAGCATGGCATAGTATGAAAATAGTTATAAACAGTGCAACAGTTTCAGAAAACATCTCAAATCTATGCCAGTTAAAAACATATCTAGGCTAGGTTAACTCAACAAACCCAACCTATGGTCATCGCTCAAGCGGGTCCTAAGTTAGGTGTATTGGCCACTCGAGCAGGTCATGAGTTACGTGTATTCGTCGAATACCCTACCCTAACACTTGGCCCTTGAGTGTCGTAACTCAAGCGGGTTCGATGGCTAGATGCACTGATCATATGCCCTAACCCCTGGCGCTCAAAACTTGTGTCTATCACAATCACATCAAGTACCCTAACCCCGACCTCGACCCTCGAGCCTATGGTCTCATTACCAGTGTACATCTACTCACCTAAAAACCAATCAGATGTATCTAAATCTCGTGAAACCATTTAAACCATGTCATTTCACACAAGCTTTATGCAAGGAATATAAGTAACAGAAAACCTTAATCAAACTACTCACCTCGAGTCCTGCACACCGATGTCCCATCGACAATTGCCTCAGTCTCGTAGTGTTCTCTCGAATCTGCATCAATTAATCTCTAATCTCACTGTCCCTGCTTAATTTCGATCGACTCGAACTGTCTCGATCAATCGATCAAACTGGTCAACTCTGGTCAATTTGTGCCAAAATCGGGTCAAAATAGGTCATTTGGGTCAAAATTGGGTTCAAATCCCCAAATCTCAACACTTAGTCAAATTTTGGGTTCTTTGCTCTCTTGCGCAGCGAACTTGACAATTTTTCTACGATCAATCTGTAAGTCAAATTTACACGAAACTTTTCAGATTTGATCTGGACTGCCTAAACGTTTACCAAAATTTTATTTCATGATTTTTGGACATCATTTACTAGGGTTTCTAAGTGCATTAATAGGGACTGTGAAAATCATCTACACTCTGTGACAGGCAATTAGATGGTGCTTCAAATGACCCTCATACTGAGCTCAGATTTGGCTGAAATTTTGTACACACTATGCTAACATATCTAGGGATCTTTCCACTAAATTTTAGCCCAATTTAGCCACATCTGTTCAGTCAACTAGCCTCTTACTTTTCTATCCAGTCACATGAAGATTTATAGGTTCACGATTTCTATCATCTTCCTAGTATTTCTTCCCCCATTAAACCACAAATCCATGGGCCATTTTGTAATACCCCAACCCCTACGTTCTTTGAGTATTGGACATAACCATCATTCTTTGACAGTAGACTTAACCATTTAGCGAGTTGTGTCCGTGTTACTTTACAAGTGACACGCACTTGACTTTCTATTTTTCATTACCTCATGCCTTAGAGTAAATTCGAGAATACAATTTTCACTTAATAATAAAATCAAGGCAATTAAAGATAAAGAAAAATTCAACTCCTTTATTCATAAAAAGGAAAATACATAACTTTTTAATGTAAAAGTAATCTATTACATTGTTGATCAAAAGAAGCTCATAACCTCTAAAATAAAAATTAAATTTCAGCAGAAGACTTATTCAAAATTGGGCAACATGCCCTTACATTAAAAGGAAACTTTAAAAAATAGAAACTTGCTAAAATAGAAACTATCCAAATTTCATGGTTTTCATAATTTAATTTCTTGAAAAAAAAGAGGAAGGGGTGAGCACAAAGCTCAGTGGATCTTTTTCAAACAACCATTTTTCAATTCAAACTAATAACACATTTATATTTCAAATACTTGCAAACATTAGGCATTTCAAGCATCCATTCGTTTAAAGTTGAGACTTTAGACTAAAAGGGTTTTTAAGCCCTTGATGTTCTTAACAAAGTACCTCCTTAGAGTAAAATATAGCTTTTCTTAGCCAATTTCATTGGACTTTTGAACTTCAAGGGAACTTACCCACCAACCAAGTACTTTGGTTTTAAAACTATATGAAATAATCATATGAAAAGAACATCCATAGCAACCCACATGTTTTCTATGATGGTACGTGGTTATTTTCACCATCTCCTTTTGTTAAATCTTGAATCATCAATTAAACTTCAGAATATGAAACTAAGATCAATAAAACTCAGAATATGAACAATATGAAAATCAAATCATGAATCAACCATAATCATACAGCATTCCTTGAAATAAATCCTAAGCATAATACTAAACATGACATGAATATTATGAATGCATAAATTTGAACAAGGATCAAATCTAAAACTAATATATATTTTAGAATACTAGAACTGAAATTATTTTGATTTCAAAAGCCAAACAAACAACGAACATGCTAGCAATTCGAATAAGAAAAAGGGGTGTTAGATAAATTACTTCCACCTTATAATGCTTTCTTCCCAAAGTTTAGACAAGAGTTCCCAACGTACAAGCACTAAGAAAATCACCCAAGATGAATCTCCAAACCAAGAACTTCTCACACACAAGAGGAAAAAAAAAGGTGAGAAGGGGTGCCAAGAAGAGGGCTCAGAGAACAAGAGGAAATCTCAACTCTTGTTTCTTGGGATGAGATGAATTGTGAACATGGGGGTTTGATATAGAGTTCAAAAGGGTAGAGAATAGCAGGTTTATGGTGTTCTTCTTGCAAGAAACTTGCCAATTCTTTAAAATTTCGTGCCTCCCAAATATAAGAGAATAGCAAGTATATTTGAATACTTTTTTTGGAATTTAGACACCAATTTTTGGATTTTTGGAATCATTTTTCTCGAATTTTCGGTTAATTTCCTGTTTTATTTTCAGAGCCTCAGATCTGGACCATCGGATCATCCTCGAGCGCAGCACACGGAACCTCGTTCGCGATCAACAAAAATGCCTCAAATTTGGACCATCGGATTGTCCTCAAGCGTAGCACGCGAATCCTTGTTCGCGATCAACGAAATGCACCTCAAATCTGGATCGTTGGATCGGGCGGATCGATCGTGGGCCGTTGGATCTTGATGATTCGGTGCATCCGGGCATTGGTGCAGTTTTGATCTCGTTCGTTGAATCGGGCAGATCGATCGTAAACCTTTGGATCGTGGCGATTCGGTGCGGGCTTGATCATGATCGTAAAATCTTAGATCGTGCGGATTACAGGTTTCTGGCCGTTGGATACAGTTTTTATTACCAAAATTACTTTCTAAGGTTTCTATGATCCGAGCTTTGTTAATTATAAACCCAATTTTACTTTCTAATTTGTATAAATATGGTTTATTGCAAATATCCTTCTATTTTATTAATTTGCTAATATTCTCTCCTTTCTAATTCTTTAATATTGTATTTATTAGATATTTTTCATCTCTTTAATATTTTTATCGGCAATAATTAATAATCCATATTTCTTTATATTTTTTATTTCTTCATTTCATATATTTTTTTATTTTCAGAGAGGTAAAATAATTATATATGTATATAATTCACTCTACTTACTTTACATTTGATAATTAACTCCATAATTGTTCCATTATATGCATAATTACAAAATAATTATTATACAAATAATATTTAATAATTTTACTTACCTTATATCATTTGTTAGATCATCCTAATACTAAACTTTCATTTGCCTCCAATTATTTTAGAATTTTTCTCAATAAATCTTATTTTCTCGTTTTTCCTACATAATTCTCACTCAAGAGACTCAAGAAACTGTTACTTGATTGTCGACTTTATTTAGTTTTTAAGTTATTTGACAAAATTATGAGGTATTACACATTTCTTGTGTCCATTCCAAGCATATAGGCTATATAATATTCATTCATCAAAAATATTTCGAATCAGTAACATGTAATAATAAAATCATGCCTAACATTCCATCAACTCTTTTGCTGTATTTTAAAAGAATGTAAGAAATTCTTTTAAGTCCTAGCACTCTAACAACCATAGCATATTTGTAAGTGTAGTAAATCATATTTACATAAGCTATGGTTAGATCTTTATACCTCTTTGTAGCCTCTACTATAAGGTTTAAAACGCATTTGGTTTTAGTCCAAACAAACGTCTTTAGGTGCTCCAATCACAGTCTCAAATCTGGTCCCAACCTAATTTTTGTTGGCACTGTCGTGACAGTGAATCGAACAGTTAATACCAGTGACTTATAAAATGTATTTAAAGTTATAGTATCTGGTTTTCACCACTTGGAAATTTGAATATACGTAATAAGGAGTAAAATGAAGGGTCTTACCTAAGGGATGTCCCTAGAATGATTTAGGTGTGAGCCTCATAAAGTTGCTCCAACATAGTTTCTGTCACACTACTGTAATAGTTAACAGATGACCCACTTTAACCGCTTGAAAAACATGTGTGAAGTCTCATTTTTCATTTTCTATCAATTGGAGGTTGAAGTACACATGAAAAGGAAAAAAAAATGGATAGACTTACTTCCAAAATGGATTGAAATGGTCGAGGAATCAAAGCTCCAAAGATTGATTCAACACAATTTTTTCTATTTCTGGGTTTGAACACGATGAACAACACCTCTTCTCGGCGGTTTCAGTTTCAAATGGTTCTGTACTTTGGCAAGGGGCTTAGGGGCTCTTTGAGAGGGTTACAATAGCTTCAAAACAAGATAAGATTCAAGAGAAATGGATGAGAAACGAGGAAGATACAAGCTGATGAACATAGGAGGAAGGAGCTGGAAATCTGGAACTTACAGCTCAAGTGTGGTTTTTTTGTTGCATGGAGGGGTGCTTGCATGGCCAGATAAGGTGACACGTGGCCCTCAAGCTTCCATGCAGGATGCCCGGTTGGCACTGTTCATTGGCCACCTCAAAACCATGGATTAAAAACCAAGGATCCCATGGTTTTCAGATGAAAATGCCCTAAAAAATACTAAAAATCGGCCAAAATTCATCCAAAAATTCAAAAAAATGAAAGGGGGGAGCGTTTTGGCACGTGGGCCAGCCCACAGCCCGCTTCAAATTAGCGAACGGGCCAAGCCCAAGTATGCTCAGCGCGAGTCGGGCCTATGGCTCAACCGATTTTCTTGACCCATGCAGCCGAAAAATTCATTTTTTTTGTTTTAATCTTCGTATAAATATATATATTTCGCATTTTTTTCTAAAATTATTAAAATTATTGTTCCATCATTTTTTCATCAAAGTATTCCAATTTTCATCATTTGTACAATTATTTTCTCAAAAATTGAATAATTCTCCAAAAATTACATTTTCTTCCCAAAAATTCTATTAATTACTCAAAAAAAATTCATAATAATTCCAAAAATTTAACAATCAATCCCAAAAATTATTTTCCTTAAAATTTCATGTATTTTCTCCTCAAAATTGTATTTTTCACCATTATTCTAATTTTTTAAACAATTAATTCAAAATTAGGAAAAACTGAGGTAAATTCATATATTTCCACTGGAATTCCAAAAAATACGTACATTAGACCCAATAATCAGGAAACATTGAGGTAAATTCATCATGGGTCGTCACAATATCTTTAAAACTAAGTTAATTTTTTTAAAGATTTTTCAGAATATAAGGCATTGAGAACATAATTTTTTGCTCATTAGAACAATATGATATTTGTTCTTCCAAAGCCATTAATCAAATTTGTGGTGCCTGATGTTGTGTGAACATTTGCCTCAGGTAATTTCAAATTTATAAAATATCTTTTCTTTTTAAGGATTTGTCCACATTGCATTAAAATCAATAAGACATATATCCCTTTTATGTAGTTAATTGTTTGAACACATATCTTGATAATCTATCTAAACAAACAATGTGTAGTAAATTATATAAAAAAAACATCTTCATAATTGAAAAATTAGTACATAAAAAAATTCTTAGAAAATCATTATATTTGATCATTAAAAAAATTTAAGATTGATATTTGAATCAACAAGAAAATATGAAATATCAAGGTGAGTCATGATCAATGAGTCATCTTAAGAATTGAAATTCATCTCAACTTCTTTGTTTTTTCCTTTTACTGAGACGCATTCAAAGTCCAAAAGATGCGCGATGACATACATGGGCCCAATGGCCTTTCAAAACTGCATGTGACAAGGTTGGTCATAATTACGTGAATGACCATTATTAATGGTATTTTTTTTGTGTGGTATGACTATTAATATTTCATTTTTAGTGATAGTTATTACTATGTGATTTACAATATGGTTTTCCACGACCTTTACCAAATCATCTCTCTTTTTCACATCCATAATTTTCATACCATAACCATTTTTATGGTTATTACATATTATAATATTCTCTTCATAAATTGAAGCAGAAATAGATAGACTAGAATTTTGATTTTTTAATAAAATCTCATTATTTTGCTCAATTACCATAAGACAAGAAATCCATTAAAAATATTTTTGAATTGACATGCTCGATATTATTATTATTATTATTATTATTATTATTATTATTATTATTATTATTATTA
>JAJIYU010017669.1:0-11609 GCA_030144865.1 Tinospora cordifolia | reverse complement strand
GATTAATTCTCATATCATGATCTCATAAAATAAACTTCAGAATATGAAATCAAACTAAAATTTAGAATATACCCAGTCAATTCATGATACACTCATAAAACATGCATCATAATTTAATTTAAAAGCCTAAGCATGATACTAACATGACATGGATGATATGATTTCTCAAACATGAATCAAAACTAAAATACTGAAGTAACATTTAAAATTCTAGAACTGAAGTTGAAAATCTTTGAATTCAGTGAAAAACACACAACAATAAACATGCCATGAATTCAAATAAGAACAAATGGGTGTTCTAGAAATCACTTCCACCTTGTGACGCTTTTCTTTTGAAATTTCAACAGCAGTTCCCCTCGCGTGCTAGTGCCAATGAAGATCACCCAACTTAATTCCCCAATTTGAGAGAAGATCTTCTTACACACACAAGAAGGGAAAGATGGGAAAAGGTGTCAAGAAGAAGGCTTTGAGAAAATAAGAGTAGCATTCAACTCTTATTTTTTTGGAATGAATGAAATTATGAGCCTAGGGGGGTTTATATAGGTTTTTCAAGGGAGAAAATTAAAAAGTTTTGTGTTCTTCTTTGAATAAAACACCCTAATTCTTCCTAATTTCGTACTTTCTAATTTTTAGGGCAAAATGAATATTTTTCAAATTTTTTCAAAATTTAGAAATATTTTTTTGAAATTTAGAAACTATTTTTTAGAATTTTTGAATATTTTTTTCGTATTTTCGTTAATTGTAACATAATTTTCATATTTTAAATTTTGACTTTATTTTGGTTCCTTGGATTTTCCTCGAGACATGCATTCGATTTTGATCGGAGCTATTGGATTAATCTCGAATAAATCAACATAATTCGGATTCTCGATCTCAGCCATCAGATTTCCTCGAGCGCATCAACATTCGCGATCTAATCAAAACGGCTTTGATTTAAACCGTCTGATGATCAACGAACTCTTTTCTGGCCGCACGATCATCCTCGAGTTACGTACACGAATCTCTGGTCGTTCGATCTTGATGATCCAGTGCACCCGAGCATTCATTTTGGCTTTAATCCCATTCATTGAATTTTGGCAGATTGTTTTTGGACCGTAGGATGCATTTTAAGTTTTTTTTTTATTTTTCAGCCGAATTTCTTGCTTTCTTTTCGGATTTTTGCCAAATCTCGATCCCGATTGACTTTCTAATCCTGTTTTCATAAAAAATTGCACATATCCTTATATTTTTGGCTATGATATCCCATTTTATGCATTATAATCATATATTTTTTTTCCAAAAATCCCTTAAATTGATTTTTATCCCTCATTTGGGTAACTAGGACTTGCCAAAATTCTCATTCGTCAATTCTGTATAATTTTCTAAATAAAAATTCAAATTTTATATGAATTTTTTTAGATGTTACAACCTACCCTCCTTAGAAAAAATTTCATCCTCGAAATTTGTACATATTTAGATATTCCTTGTGAATAGATGCAGGTACTTGGTCGTCATTTCGCTTTCAAGTTTCCACGTGGCTTTTTCTACCCCGTGATGTTTCCACAACACCTTCACTAATGGGATATCTTTTGTTCTTAGATTCTATACCTTATAGTTAAGGATTCTGACTATTGTTTCCTTGTAGGTAGCATCATCTTGAACATTCACTTCCTCCCAGTGAATGATGTGAGAGGGGTCAGGTTTGTATTTCCTCAGCATGGATACGTGGAATACGTTATGTGCTAAAGTCATCCGGTTGGTAGATCCAACTCATAAGCACATTCTCTGATTCTTCTAAATATTTCAAAGGGCAAACCTCGAAGACAACTTCCCTTTGAATCCGACCCTTTTGATACCCTTCTGAGGACTGATCCTCAGAAATACTGTCCCCAACTTAGAATTCTAATGGTCTTCTCCTTTTGTCTGCGTAGCTCTTTTGACAGCTCTGCATAGTAGTCAGTCTCTTTTGTATTAACTTGACTTGGTTGCTCATTTCTTCCACCCTGTCTGGCCCAATTAATACTTGATCTTCAAATTCAGCCCAACAGGTAGGTGATCTGAATGGTCATCCATAAAGAGCTTCGAATGGAGCTATTTTTATGCTTGCCTGATAATTGCTGTTATAGGCAAACTCCGCCCAAGTGTAAGTACTTGCTCTAATTCCCCTTGAAGTCTAGAACGTAAGCCCTCAACATATCTTCCAAAATCTGGATAACTTTCTCAGATTGACCATCTGTCTGAGGGTGAAAGGCTATACTCATGGTAAGCTTAGTACCCATCTCCTTTTGTAGACTCTGCCAGAACTGTGAAGTGAAGCGTGAGTCTCTATCAGACACGATAGTATTGGGTACACCATGAAGTCTGACAATTTCTTTCACATAGATTTCTCCTAGCTTGCTTACTTGGTCTGTGGATCTGATTGGCAAGAAGTGAGCTACTTTGGTGAGACGATCCACTATTACCCAAACAGTGTCTTCTCTCCTCTTTGGTTTCTGGGTAAACCACTGATGAAGTTCATGGCAATGTTATCCCACTTCCATTCAGGGATTGAGAGTGGTTGTAACATTCCAGAGGGTTTCTGGTGTTCTATTTTCACTTGTTGGCATGTTAAGCACTTAGAGACGTATTTAGCTATATCCCTTTTCAATCCTCTCCACCAATAGGTTTTTCTAAGGTTCTAGTACATCTTATCCCCACCAGGGTGCATGGTATACTTAGTTTGATGAGCTTCATCAAATATGATTTGCTTGCTCTGTCTCTGTTGAGGTACACATATCCTTTCCCCGAGCCTTAGGATGTTTACAACATCCATCCTGAATTCAGTATGTTTTCCTTGCGTGACTCCTTCGATTAGTTAAGCAAGCCACTTGTCTCGTTTCTGTTCATCCCTGATTTGATGTAATAGGTCTGGTTGGTAAGACATATTGTAAAGATTGGCTTCTTTCTCATTAAGGTTTACACCCATCCTAAAATCTTCAATCAACTGGTACATCTGACCTTTTTCTTCTTCCTGTTTGTTGAACTTCCTACTCAAAGCATCAGCCACTACATGGGTCTTCCCCGAATGGTAGTGTAGTTGAAAATCATAGTCTTTCAAGAACTCCATCCATCTCCGTTGCCTGAGGTTCAATTCCTTCTGGGTGTAGATGTATTTCAAGCTCTTGTGATTTGAAAATAGCTCAAATTTATCTCCATAAAGGTAGTGTCTCCAAATCTTCAAGGCAAACACAATGGCCACTAGCTCTAGGTCATGAATAGGGTAATTTCTCTCATGGACCTTGAGTTGTCTCAAAGCATAAGCGACTACTTGTCTTTCTTGCATCAACACTACTCCAAGCCCACTCAGCGAAGCATCAATATAGAGTATATAAGTAACACCAGGAGTTGGGGTAACTAGAACAGGGCCGTAGTCAATCTTGTCTTCAGTTCTTGGAATGACTGTTCACATTTCTCATCCCACTGGAACTTAACTCTTTTTCTGGTCAACTTAGTCATAGGTTCTGCCAACTTGAAAAAATCCTTAATGAACCTTCTCTAGTAGCCTACCAAACCCAATAAACTTATGATTTTTGTTACTGTCTTGGGTTGCTTGCAGTTCATAATAGCCTCCACTTTCTCTGGATCTACAAAGATGCCTTTTGCTGACACAACATGGCCAAGGAACTTGACAGTTTCCATCCAGAACTCGCACTTAATGAATTTAGCATATAGTTGGTTCCTTCTGAGAGTTTCCAGCACGATCCTCAAGTGTTCTAGGTGTTCAGCTACTGACTTAGAGTAGATTAGGATATCATCCACGAATACCACTAAAAGTTGGTCAAAGTACTATCTAAACACTCTGTTCGTCAAATCCATGAAGGCTGTCGGGGCATTGGTCAATCCAAAGGGCATCACGGTGAACTCGAAGTGTCCATATGTTGTTCTAAAGGCTGTCTTTTGGATGTCAAACTCTCGAATCCTCAGCTAATGGTATCTTGACCTAAGATCAATTTTAGAGAAATGAGTGGCTCCTCGTAATTGATCAAATAGGTCGTCAATCCTTGGTAAAGGATATTTATTCTTTGCAGTAGCTTGATTCAACATTTGGTAGTAGACACACAGTCGCAAGGAACCATCCTTCTTTTTCACGAATGATACTAGGGCTCCCCAGGGTAATTCACTCGGCCTGATGAAACCTTTCTCCCTCAGCTCGTCCAGTTAAGTTTTCAGTTCAATTGGTTCTGTTGGCGCCATTCTATAAGGAGGTATGGTTATAGGGTTGGTAACAGGGTAAAGTTCGATCTTGAACTCTTCTCAGCTCATCTTTTCAACGTCAATCTTTGTTTTAGCAAACATTCGTACTATCATGACTCTAGATTCAGTTTCTAGGTTCTCGATTTGTTCAGTGGCCTAAAGTATTTCTTCTAGGTTCTTTTCATGCATGGGTATAGGATTTGGTCTCAAAGCAAATAAACAATAAAGCATGCATATCACACAATCATACAACCAAGCTAGCACATCAAGGTTCCAAGCTTCCACCTATGCTTTCAGGTTCAAGTGTACCATACCACTCTACCCCTTCCACTTATGCTTTCACTCAAAATAGAGCCGCACCAAAACAATTTCATGAATTGCACGATAACTAAGGTTTTCGAGCCCACTATACTCAACCGTCCCATACTAGCGAGCATAGAGAAACCCGTTCTGCCATAGTTACTGATCATTCACCACACCTGGTCCATCATTCTTCGAGTCCAGGCTTCCTCCATAACCCCGAATTCCTATTTATCCCATATTACATAGAAACCAAAAATTATAGAAGCTTCCCAGTCTCGTGTCCTGATCAAACAATTTTTCGTTTTCACACAAGTTTCAGTTTCTAGCCTATGTCCTAGAGTTTTATGCTTTTGATCTATTGTGCCACCCATGGCTACACCCATTTTTACCTAAGGTCTTTTCTCTGGACCTAGGGTTCGGTTCTGGTTGACTTACAACTTCTGTCTGGCCAAGATACCACCTTTGGCATCTTTTTCGAGTTCTAATCAATTCCTTACCCTAATTTTCCACCTTCTAACTTTCTTTTATAAAAAATAAAAGTGTTCTTAAGCTCCGACTACTCATATAAGCTGGTGGGACAACCTCCAGATCAGGCGGCAAGACCGAAGTCTGCTTAGCAATCGCACTTTTTAGGGCGGGATAACCTACTTCCGTTTCAATGTTTAACTTTACTCGGGACAAGGCTTAGCCACTATCAGCTCAACTTGTAGTCTTTGTATCCACACAAAACATTTCAAAATATATTTTTCCTTTTTGAAAATACTTTCTAAAACATTCATCAATTTCAAAAATAGAAGGTAGGGCATTTTAAATTCAATTCAATTCAAGGTGAAACCCTAATTTGGGTTTCTGATTCTTGTCAAACAACTAATGTTTGACTTTTTATCTCTAGCCTAATCAACACATGTTTAGGCTTAACTTTCTATTTCTAGCCCAAGGCACCTAAAGCCTAGGCTCTGATACCACACTTGGTATCAGAGGAGACTTTCTGTTTTTGGCCCAGCAACTAATGCCTAAGCTCTGATACCACACTTGTAACACCCCCTACCCCCGCATCTTTTAAGCAGTGTACATTTGCCACCGTTCTCTTGACAGTGGACTTATGAAGAAATTAGCATGCAATTGAGGAATTCGGCACTCAGAAGGAACAATTTCCCACTAATTGATAAACTCACCGATAAAAGCTTTCTTAAACTAAGAAAATGTTCTTTTTCTACCAGTGAAAGCCAAAAATAACCGTTTTAAACTAAAATATCAATTGCAAGAGTCTAGAGAGAACAATAGGGAATCATTTGAATTCTACAAGCACCAAGCGGTTGTAGATGAGATAGAAAGTAAATTTTATTGTTACTACGATGCTTCCTTCGAGCAATTGGGGCCATTAAGCTCCTTTGCTATCCGAACGAGTTATAAGATCGCTCATGAAATGGTATTGAAATGAAATAAGGAAGTAAGGTGTGAAAGCTCTATGAAGTGAAAGAAACTAGTTGTAGTGAGCCATTAGCCCCATTTCTACAGTCAAAAACAAAAACCACAAGTTGTTTGTTCTTACAATTGCATAAAGAGAGGAAAATAAACTACATTCATTATTATTAGTCTTCAGCTAGATACAACAACGCAGTTAGCCCAATTGAAAGGACGGAGCAATGATTTTCTCTAGAAACTAGGGTTTCAAACTACGTTGGGTATTCAAATTAGTTCAGAAGACTCTTTAAATGTTATATAATTCATCGTAAGTGAAGCATTAACCAATAGAAATGCATGTCAAAGAGAAAAATCAATTCTAAATAGGCTGTCGACTATTTTTCTGCAGGAAAATGTTGAATACAAGTTTTTCAATTTGTTTTGTCGTTTGTAATGCTATAAAGAAGCTAAATTAGCTATTTTGAGTTTTATTTGTGCATAGATGGTTAAGAATGCAACAAAATGCAAATCATGAAGAAATTAGCGTGCAATCGCAGAATTAGGCACTCAAAAGAAACAATTCCACTCTAATTGATGAACTATAACCAATTAAAGCTTTCTTAAACTAGGAAAATACTCTTCCTCTGCTAGCGAAAATAAAAAAAATAACCTTTTTAAGCTAAAATATCAATTGCAAGACTACAGAGAGAACAACAGAATGTCGTTTGAATTATACAAGCATGAGGGTTTGTAGATGCGACAGAAAGTAAAGTTTATTATTAAGTGTGACGCTTCCTTCGAGCGATTGGGGCCACTAAGCTCCTTTGGTATCTGAAAAAGTTATAAAATCGCTCATGAAATGGTATCGTAGTGAAATAAGGAAGCAAGGTATAAAAGCTCTATGAAGGGAAAGAAATTAGTTATAACTAAGCCATTGGCCCCATCTTTTTAGTCAAAAATAAGAAACACAAGTCGTTTGTTTATTTATAACAATATAAAGAGAGGAACATAGACTGCGTCCATTTCTATCTGTACCCGGCTAGGTAACAATGCGATTAGCCCAATAGAAAGCATGAAGTAAGAATTTTCTCGAGAAACTAGGGTCTCAAGTTGTATTGGGAACTTAAATGAGTTAAAAAGTCTCTTTAAATATTATAATTCATCGTAAATGAAGCCTTGACTAATAAAAACGCACGTGAAAGAAAGAAATCTATTCTAAAATAGGTTGTCGATTGTTTTTTAGTCGAAAAACGTTGAAAATGAGTTCTTCAAACTATATGGTTGTTTGTAAGAGTGCAACGAAGCTAAAATTAGTCATTTTGAGTTTCATGTGTGCATAGAGGGCTAGAAATGCAACAAAATGCGAACTTGTGAAGAAATTAGCATGCAATTGAGGAATTAGGCACTCAGAAGGAACAATTCCCCTCTAATTAATGAACTCACCGATAAAAGCCTTCTTAAACTAAGAAAATGTTCTTTTTCTACTAGTGAAAGCCAAAAATAACCATTTTAAACTAAAATATCAATTGCAAGAGGGCAGAGAGAACAGTAGGGAATCATTAGATTTCTACAAGCATTGAGCGTTTCTGGATGTGATAGAAAGTAAATTTTATTGTTGTGTGACGCTTCCTTTGAGCAATTGGGGCCACTAAGCTCCTTTGGTAACTGAACGAGTTATAAGATCGCTCATGAAATGGTACCGAAATGAAATAAGCAAACAAGGTGTGAAAGCTCTATGAAATGAAAGAAACTAGTTGTAACTGAGCCATTGGCCCCATCTCTACAGTGAAAAAAAAACACAAGTTGTTTGTTCATACAATTGCATAAAGAGAGGAAAATAGACTACGTTCATTTTTATTAGTCTTCGGCTAGGCACAACAACACAATTAGCCCAATTGAAAGGAGGGAGCAACAATTTTCTCAGGAAACTAGGGTTTCGAACTATGTTGGGTATTCAAATTAGTTCAGAGGACTCTTTAAATGTTATATAATTCATCGTAAGTGAAGCATTAACCAATAGAAATGCATGTCAAAGAGAGAAATCAATTCTAAGCAGGCTGTCGACTACAGGAAAATGTTGAATACAAGTTTTTCAAATTGTTTTGTTGTTTGTAATACTATAAAGAAGCTAAAATTAGCTATTTTGAGTTTCATTTGTGCATAGATGGTTAAGAATGCAACAAAATGCAAATTCATGAAGAAATTAGCATGCAATTGAAGAATTAGGCACTCAAAAGAAACAATTCCACTCTAATTGATGAACTACAACCAATTAAAGCTTTCTTAAACGAGGAAAATACTCTTTCTCTGCTAGTGAAAACAAAAAAAATAACCTTTTTAAGCTAAAATATCAATTGCAAGAGTGCAGAGAGAACAACAAAATGTCGTTTGAATTATACAAGCATTGGCCGTCTGTATATGGGACAGAAAGTAAAGTTTATCATTAAGTGTGATGCTTCCTTCAAGCAATTGGGGCCACTAAGTGCCTTTGGTATCCGAACTAGTTATAAAATCGCTCATGAAATGGTATCGTAGTGAAATAAGGAAGCATGGTGTAAAAACTCTTTGAAGTGAAAGAAATTAGTGATAACTGAGCCATTGGCCCCATCTCTTTAGTAAAAAATAAGAAACACAAGTTGTTTGTTTATTTATAACAATATAAAGAGAGTTGACATTTCAAAAAATTCCAAAAAAATATTTCTAAATTCCAAAAAAATTATTCCAATGCACTTGCTATTTTCCTATGTTTGGGGGACACAAAATTTTGAAGAATTGGCAAGTTTTCCACAAGGAGAACACCATAAACTTGCCGTTCTATGCCATTTTAAACTCTATATAAACCCCCCCATGCTCACCATTCATCTCATCCCAAGAACCAAGAGTTGAGATTTCTTCTTGTTCTCTAAGCCCTCTTCTTGGCATCCCTTCTCACCATTCTTTTCCCTCTTTAGTGTGAGAAGTTCTTGATTTGGGGATTCATCTTGGGTGATTTCCTTGGTGCTTGTACATTGGGAACTCTTGCTCAAACTTTGGGGAGAAAGCATCATAAGGTGGAAGTGATTTCTCTAACACCCCTTTTTCTTATTAAAATTTCTAGCATGTTCAAGGTTTGTTTGACTTTTGAAATCAAAATAATTTCAGTTCAAGCATCCTAAAATATATTTTAAGTTTTAGATTTGATTCTTGTTCGAATTTATGAATGCATAATAATCATGCCATGTTTAGTATCATGCTTAGGCTTTATTTCAAAGTATGATGCATGATTTTAATTATTTCATGATCAAGTTTTCAGTTTGATCATATGCTGAATTTATTTATTTCAGTTTCATGTTCTAAAATTTATCTTATGATTCAAGAATATATGATTTAACAAAGATGATGGTGATAATAACCACCTACCATCATAGCAAACATGTGGGTTACTATGGATGTTCTTTTCATATGATTAGTTCATATGGTTCTAAGACCAAAGTACTTGGTTGGTGGGTAAAGTCCCTTAAGTTCTAAAAGTCCAATGAAATTGGCTAAGAAAGGCTATATTTTACTCTAAGGAGGTACTTTGTTAAGAACATCAAGGGCTTCAAAACCCTTTTGGTCTAAAATCTCAACTTTAAACAAATGGATGTTTGAAATGCCTAATGTATGCAAGTGTTTGAAATATGAATGTGTTATTGATTTAAATTTAAAAAATGACTATTTGAAAAAGATCATGGAAAAAAATGACTATTTAAACTATGAAGACCATGGAAATTTTAATAGTTTCTAGTTTAGCAAGTTTCTAATTTTTTTGTTTCCTTTTAATGTAAGGGCATGTTGCCCAATTTTGAATAAGTCTTCCGCTGAAATTTAAGTTTTATTTTAGAAGTTATGAATTTCTTTTGATCAACAATGTAATAGTTTGAAGGTTATGTTAATTCCTTTTTATGAATAAAGGAGTTGAATTTTTCTTTATCTTTAATTGCCTTGATTTTATTAAGTGAAAATTTGCATTCTTGAATTTACTCTAAGGCATGAGATATTGTAAAATAAAAAGTCAAGTGTGTGTCACTTGTAAAGTAACATGACCCAACTCGCCAAATGGTTAAGTCTACTGTCAAATAATGGTGGTTATGTCCAATGTTTAATGAATGTGGGGGTTGAGGTATTACAATGTGGTATCAGAGCCTAGGCTTTAGGTGCCTTGGGCTAGAATTAGAAAGTCAATCAGTAGTGGTTTGACTAGAATTAGAAACTTAAAATTAGGGTTTCACTTAGAATTGAATTGAATCTTGAATGCCATACCTTCTATTTTTGAAATTGAAAAATGTTTTAGAAATTGTTTAAAAAAAAAAAATATTTGTTTTTGAAATGTTTTGTTTGCATACAAAGACTACAAGTTGAGCTGATAGTGGGTAAGCCTTATCCCGAGTAAAGCTAAACATTGAAAGGGAGGTGGGTTATCCCACTCGAGAAAGCGTGGTTGCTAAGCAGACTTCGGTCTCGCCGCCCGATCTAGAGGTTGTCCCATCAGCTTATATGAGTAGTCAGATTTGAAGAACACCCTTATTTTCTATAAAAAAAACTAGAAGGTGGAAAATTAAGGCAAGAGAGTAAATAGAAGTCAAAAAAGATGCCAAATATGGTATCTTGACTAGACAAAAGTTGTGAGTCAGACAGATTAAACCCTAGGTCCAGAGAAAGACCCTAGGAAGAAACGTGGTATAGCTAGGGGTGGCACAGTATACCAAAAGCATAAAACACTAGGGCATAGGCTAGAGACGAAAATTTGTGTGAAAATAGAAAATTGTTTGATCAGGACACGAGACCAGAAAACTTTTGTATCTTTCAGTTTCTATGTAGTATGGTATGCATATGAATTCGGGGGTATGGAGGAAGCCTGGACTCAGAGAATGATGGACCATGTGTGGTGAATGATCGCTAACTTTGGCAGAACAAGTTTCTCTAGGTTCGCTGGTATGGGACAGTGAAGTATAGTGGGCTCGAGAACCTTAGTTATCAGAGGACTCTTTAAATGTTATATAATTCATCGTAATTGAAGCCCTAATTTGGGTTTCTAATTCTCGTCAAACAACTAATGATTGACTTTCTAATTCTAGCCCAACATATCTAATAGCTAAGCTCTGATACCACCTTTGTAACACCCCAACCCTCGCATCTTTAAACATTGGACACGACCACCATTCTCTTAATGGTGGACTAAACCAAACAGTGGGTTGGGCCGGTGTTACTTTACAAGTGACACACGCTTGACTTTCTTTCTATTTCAATTATTTCATGCCTTGATTGTATTTAACAGAACATAACTTAAATTTAAGAATTTAATAAGGCTAGTATAGGAAATAACTGAAATTCATAAACTCAATTAATTAAATAAAATTGAGTACATAATTTGATCTTGAACAAAAACGGTTACAGCAGAAGATTCAAAACTTGGGCAACATGCCCTTACATAGAAATTAAAAGCTTTTTAAATCCTAACTAATTTTCATGGTCTTCATATAAATCAATTACCTGAAGAATAGAAGGAAGGGTGAACACATAGCCCAATGGATCTTTCTAAACATCTAAATCATTATTTGAATTCAAACAAACCAAGCATATCAAACACTTTTGTACATTAGGCGATTCAAACAAATTTCTTGTTTATAGTTGACATTCGGACCGAAAGAGTTTAATCTCTATGTTCCACA
>JAJIYU010017668.1:0-11569 GCA_030144865.1 Tinospora cordifolia | reverse complement strand
TAACCATAAAAAATGTCATATAATTAATGCGGAAAAAATATATATAAAATCTATATGACACTTGATAGTAATAAAATGAAAAAAAAAAGTATATAGATTCTATATGACACTAATTGATAGTAATAAAACAATTAAAAAAAAGGTAGATTTTTCTTATTTTAAATAATATTAAGTTTTGTATTCACTTTTATTTTAATTTTTTAGTTAAAAAATAAATTTTCTTACATAACGTTTTAGTTAATATCTATTTATCTTATTTGACCGTTATGTTTTTTTAACTTATAGTTGGATAGGAGATTGCGCGTCGGTAACAAACAGAGAATCTGATGGAATCATTAATGCTGATGGTTGCAGGAATCTAATTACAGGAGACAACTATAAATGAAGCATTGAAGCACTAACTAATTCCTGGCTGTAGATGAGCAATTTCCGTGGCTGAAATGGAAGTTGTGGACATCTTTGTCCTACGTATTGAATTGTTATCGACGAAACACCTGTTGTGGTCAGGGGTTACTAGTTATGGGCTTTCATTGAATTAGCCTCAGGTCCGTTATCCAGCCCAGTTATGTTAGATAGGCTCTGAACTGATGCCCAACATTTTTACTTGGTGAAGGCTACTTGCCACGTGTACTTTTAATCCTGCCACCTGGCTACAGAAATCTAGAAAGTTCCCTTTTCGCTCGCCTTTAAGAGCCGCCTGGCGGGTGAGAATGAGATGCGTTCAGGCCGGATGAGTTACTGTAATGACGTTAGCACCCTTGCGTTTTTTCTGGAAGTGAGCAGCACTTATATGTAATTTTGGGCAGTTTTTGAGGGCATAATCGAGGGAAAGGATAAGAAAGATCGCTCTTTTGAATTCAGATGTCATGTTATTCGTCAAATCTTACCAACCTTTTGAGAATTGGGTTTCTCACCAACTAATTAATGACCTTTATTATTATTATTATTATTATTATTATCCAAACTTTAATAATTTAAGTAGGTATTGAGCTAAACAACTGGCCCAAAAAAAGTTTATTAATTAGGTCTAAAGTTTCAAACAATCAATGACTAAATTTAATGCTTATGAAAATGTTACCTACATATCATTCCCCAACCTGATATCGAGATGAACAATCTTACTCACTAACTGAAAAGTATAAATGTGACTATCGGCCCCTTCCTGAATAGGACATATTAGGGATAGGTTAGGAAAGAGGGCGTGCCCCTTGTCGAATAGGGCAGAGGAGTGGGGGATAGATAGCTCCTCCAACCTGAATGGGTCTTCCTATTTTTCCATTGTTGTATTATATGTTCGTCCAATTAATCTCATCTTGTTGCAGCTAAACGTATCCTCCGTTATATTAAAGGTACGTTTGATCATGATTTGTTCTACTCTAACATTGGTGATTCTATTCTTTTTGGATATTCTGATAGTGACTGGGGTGGTGATCATGATGATTGGAAGAGTACTTATGACTATGCATTTTATTATGGTTCTACTTCATTCTTGTGGTCTTTTAAGAAGCAATCAATTGTTGCATTGTCCACATGTAAAGTTGAATATGTTGCTGTTGCTTCTAGTGCTTGTCAAGTTATTTGGTTAAGAAATCTTCTACACCAGATTCATATGTCTATTGATGGCCCTACACCCGTTTATGTTGATAATGTGTCAGCTATTGATTTGGCAAAGAATCTAGTGACTCATGACCGAAGTAAACATATTGATATGCGATATCACTTCCTCCGTGATCAGGTTCAACAGAAAAAAATTGAATTAGTCTACTACAAGTCTGAAGATCAAGTTGTAGATTTGTTCACTAAGCCTTTGAAGATCGATAAATTTTTGAAGTTGAAGACTGCATTGGGAGTGTGCAAAATCTGAATTATGGGAGGAATTTCATGTAATTCAGATAATCTAGATTATGGGGGATGATAGAATTCTAGTAGTACTAAAATTATTTTGTAATCTAGATTATTTGATTCTAGAATATTAGTTTGAGTCAAAGTGATGATTTTGGATAAGATCCAATTAGATCTTGGATAAAGTCCAATTAGGTAATCTGAGTTAATCTCTAATTGAGATTACCAGATAGTTTAGAAATCTAGAAAACTTAAGAGAAGTGTCTAATTGAGTTTATAAATAGACCCCATGGGTTCAATATGTAATCAATCAAGTTTAGTAGAAAGCAATAAAGTTTGAGTAGAGGTTTTTATTCCAACACGCTTAGTTTTTGCTAGTAGCGGGTGCCAAGGTCATAAAATCAATTCAGTTACAAGCCTAAGTCAAGAAGGTACGAACAAAGTGATGGGCCTACAGAACACCTTTCTAGTGATATATATATAAGAGAAATTGAATTAAATTAAATTAGTGGAAGTAGGCGACTCATAAAATGATCCCTATTAAAAGTTTGAAGTTTTAATTTATATAAACATGTTCATTAAAAGAGATTTATCACACAAATAAAGAGTAACGGAATATTTATTAAATATTAAAGAAAAATATTTTAGTAGATATATATATATATATATATATATATATATATATATATATAACAAAGTTAATCTTGGGGTTGATATCTTTCACAGTTTTTCAACTACTTAATTAGTAGTACATGCATGAAATAAAATAATCGATCACATTCACATATATAAGAACTTATATATTTAATTAATGTGTGCTACCTTTTGCTGTTGAATCAAAGTGTTATGGGGGTTGGATCGATCCGACCAAAAATTTATAAAAAAAAAAAAAAATGCAATCATTTTCAATCCTTTAATATTAATTTCTCAAATTCATTTGATGAGGTGTTTCCCATCAAACATCTTGCAAATCAATTTAAAGAGTAAATCATAATATATATATATATATATATATTGATAAAACATTTTCTACGTCCTTCTTCCTTTATATTTCTAAAAATTTCCTTGGTTATTTTATTTAATTTGTAGTGTAGATTGGTCAAGTCTTGTATGGCGGATAAGCATCCAACTAGCTGTTTAGAAAATATCAATGTCTCATTGTCTAAATTTTGTTTCGTGCACGATAAGATAGTTTTGGACCAAGTTCTCATCTGGCTAATAGATTACGTAGTAAGAAGAATTGACCAATTGATTATTATTGCATGTCATGACTTTAATTATATTGAATGGAATATGACATAATGAATTTAAAAAAATGAATCTAATTATTGGCCTCAAATTAACAATATGTTATCGAAATTTGGCAATTTATCAACCAGTAGTTTTACTACCCTACAAATTCCTACCATTATGTTGTTCCTTAAATAAAATAAAATAAAAAAAAACTTTCATTTTCTGTCTTTGCTTTTAATTAAATTTCACTATATATATATATTCACCTTGAAGTGTAAAATTTTCATTTAATAATTAATAATGTTGTAATTAATTAATAAGAATAATTAATTGGATAGTTACTTTAGCAGTGCAATACATACATACATACATATATACATACACACACACTATATATATATATATATATATATATAAAGCATGGGATGGGCACGTTCTGATAAGAAGCATGTTAATATATATGCATACACACGAAAGTAAATGGCATGGGCAATGCATGTAGATAATAAATAAAAAGCTAGCAAAAAAAAAAAAAATTAAAAGAAAAAATTGAAAAAAAAAATTACATTTATTAAAAGAAAATTATTAAAAAAAAGTGTATATATTGAGGACAAAACGGTATAGGGATTGATCAAAATCTTAGAATAAGTTGATATCAAATTGTTAAATCTACTAAAATGTCTATCTATTGAGGATAAAACTAATAAAAAAAATTGAAAATTAAAATAGATTTAAAAAAGCACAAAATTAAATTTAAACTTTTTTTTAAAGCGAAAAGTTTCCAATTATTTTTACTATATATACTATTGCATAGTAGGTGCATCTAAATATATCATATGTTAAGATTGTTATAAAATAAGACAACTTGATTACATAAATATAAACAAAGAATTAAAATAAAAATCAGAAGAAAGAAAAATATATGAGAGGAAGAAAGAACCTTCTTATTAATTTAATTCTCATAAAATTTCTTGATAAAAATGAATTATAAGGGCCTTATTTATAGAGGTTTCTTTCTTAACATTTAAGTAATATTTAACAGTCGAGATTGATTCCTTCTTTACAATCAACAACTTCGATAGATTTATTCTTCTATAAGTGATTGATTGCATCATCAATTACATCAGCAATGTGCCATCAGTTGCATTAGCATATCATGAACATCCACTTTATTATTTGTATATTTATAATACTCCCCTTTGGATGTCTATTGTTATCTGGAATGTGCCTTATTAAAACCTTACTTAAAAAAACCCGGTGGAAAAAAATTTAAGTGAAGAAAAAAACACTATTTCTTTGATGATTTAGGGGTTGCTTCTTTAAAAACCTTACCAAGTAAAAACTCAATGAGAAAACCTTGTGTAAGAAAAATAAGGAAAAAAAAAGTATGGTAATATTATCTCTCCCTCATGAGGACATCATTGAAAACTTTTAAGTCGTCTCATTCCAATTTTATAAATCAATCTTTCAAATGTTGCAACAGGTAGCGCTTTGGTGAATAAATCTGCTAGATTGTCACATAGTCTTATTTGTTAGATATTAATTTGTTTGATCTTTTAAAGTTCATATGTGAAAAAGAACTTTGGTGAGATATGTGTCATTCTATCACTTTTGATATTTCCTCCCTTTAATTGTGCAATGCAAGCAATATTGTCTTCATATAAGATTGTGGAAGATTGTGGGAGTTTCTTTATTTAAAGGTAATCAATAATTTTCTATAATATGATGAATCATTAATCTCAATCAGACACATTCTCAACTTGCCTCATGAATTGCTATTAATTCAACATGATTTGAGGAGGTTGCAACTAGTGATTGTTTTGTAGACCTCTATGAAATGACAGTCCCACCATACATAAATAAATAACCAGTTTAAGAACATGTTTTATGCGAATCATACAAATATCCAACATCAACATAACCAATTAGTCATGGTTTTGAATTTTTGGAATAAAACAAATCCCTATCAATTGTTCTTTGGAGGTATCGCAAAATGTGTTTGATACCATTCTAATGCCTTCGAATTGGAGATGAACTATATCTTGCTAGTAAATTTATTGAAAATGATATATCAGGTCATGTGTTATTAGAAAGATACATAAGTGCACCTATTGCACTAAGATATGATACTTCAAGATCAATAATCTCTTCATTATCCTCTCTCGGTCGAAAATGATCTTTATTTATATCAAGAGATCGTACGACTGGTATGTTTTATCCATATAAAATCTTTTTATAACTTTTTCGGTATACCTTGATTGATGAATAAAAGTTCCATCTTTTAGATGTTCAAGTTGTAATCCTAGGTAGAACTTTATCTTTCCAAAGCTTTTTATTTCAAATTTATTGCTTAAGTAATCTGTTGCCTTTGAGACCTGTTATGGAGTTCCGAAGATGTTTAAATCATTAATATGTACAATTATTATCACAAATTCCGATTCAAATTTCTTTATAAAAATACAAAAGCAAACTGGATCATTTTTATATCCTTCTTTTAGTAATATTCACTTAGATGGTTATACTACATACCTCTCAATTGCTTCAATCCATATAAGGATTGGTGCAAGTTAATGGAGTAATGCTCTCGAGATTTTGAACATGCTTCAAGCATTTTAAGTCATTCAGAGATTTTCATATAAATTTCATCATCAAGTTTACCATAAAAATATGTTGTAACCACATCCATTAACCAGAACTCATGGATAACCAAAGTTATAAGATACCGAAAGGTTATTGTATCGATTACAGGAAAATATGTTTTATCATAATCTATGCATAGTTTTTGTGAAAAACCTTGGGCAACAAATCATGTTTTATATCTTACAGTTTCATTTGTCTCATTTCTTTTGCGCACAAATACCCACTTATACCGTATGGGTTTTACATTATTTGGTGTTTGAACTATAAGTCCAAAAATATTTCGTTTTGCAAGTGAGTTTAATTTAGATTGAATTGCATCTTTTTATTTTGGCCAGTCATCTCTGAAACAACATTCTTCTACAGATTTTAGCTCTTGATCATCCTCCATAATATCGACGGCTACATTATACACAAAAAAATTATCAATAATAGTTTTCACTCGATTCCAGCATCTTTTGGTGCTAGTAAAATTCATGGAGTTTTCCTCATTATCCATTTGAGATGCTTAAATTACTTGAAGAGTTTCATTATCAGATAAACATTTACTTTCTTCAATCTTGTTTATCCCCTCAATAAGGTCATTGTTATTATCTTAAACTCTTTTCTTACATGGTTTTTATCTTTTGAACCAAGCAATCTACTACGTTTCAAGCATGGTTTAGATTCATTGGCTGCAACACTTACGGATTGTCCTTCTAGGACTTCGATCCTTATGGGTGCATTTGTACCTAGCATATAAGACTTGCCAACCTGTTTGAAATCAGTTAATGCATTTAGTAGTTGATTCATTATATTTTGCAAATGAATGATTTTCTGAACTTCACATTCACTTAAATTTGTACGAAGATCAAGACAATTTACAGATGTTGCATTCCAGAATATCTCATTTGTAATTGACTTATTTCTTCCACCTAATGTTGGAAATTTTTTTAATCAAATTGACAATTAGAAAATTTTGCTGTAAATACATCTTCTGTTAATGACTCAAGATATTTAAGTATTGAAAGAGATTCATACCCAACATATAGTCTCAACCTTCTTTGGGATCTTTTTTAGTACGTTTTGGGGGTGCTACTGGCACATATACCACACAACCAAAAGTTTTCAAATAAGAAATATTGGGTTAACGACCATAAACTAATTGTAAAGGAGAATATTTATGATAACTAGTTAGCCTTTGGAGTACAAGTGTTGCAGCATGCAAATTAGCATGTACCCAAGCTGATGTTTGGAGTTTTGTTCTCATAAACGATGGTTTAGCTATTAGTTGTAGCCATTTTTTAAAAGATTATGCTAAACTATTTTGTGTATGAACATAAACTACATGATGGTCAACTTTTATTCCTATTGACATGCAATAATCATCAAAAGCATGTGAGAAATATTCACCAGCATTATCTAATCAAATGTTTTTAATTAGATAATCTAAAAATTGTGCTCTTAATCAAATTATATGAGTAGGTAATCTCACAAATGCCATGTTGTGAGTTAATAATAAGCACACATGTGACTATCTTGTAGATGTGTTAATTAGAGCCATGTAATATTTAAATTGTCTATATGATGGATGAATAGGACGACATATATCACCATGAATTCTTTCCAGAAATATTGGGGATTCAGACCCAATTTTAGTTGGTGATGGCTTTATGATTAATTTGCCTTGAAAACAAGCAGCACATGAGAAGTCATTAGATATAAGTACTCTTTTATTTTTTAACGAATGCTCGAGTGTACTTTCAATTATCCTTCTCATCATAAATAATCTAAGATGGTCCGAACGGTTGTGCCAAACAATAAAAGTATTTGGGTCAATAAACTTCTGATTTACTATTACATTTGATTTAATTATACTTACTTTTTATAGTACAATCCAAATGAAAGAAATGAAATTTTTTTAATGATTAATTTCTTTCCACATATATTACTTGTTATGCAAAATATTCAACACCTTTTTTATTCATTGTCTCAATATAATATGCATTTCTGCAAATATCTTTAAAACTTAATAATTTTTTTTGAGACATAGGAGATAATAGAACACTATTTATTATGATTTTTGTGTCACTAGGTAGACATATGTGAGCTCTTCTAGAGCCTTCAATTAATTGTGCACTACTAGTTAGAGTGTGCGTATTTACTTTGCTCATTTTTAAATTAATAAAATATCTCTTATCTTTTAATATCGTGTGCGTTGTTGCACTATCAACCAAACAAATATCCTCAACACGAATACTTGATCCGGCAAAGTTTTTGATAATATCCATTACTAATGAATAAGAGAATTAAATTCAAAACAAGAAAATTAAATTCAAAATAAGAGGAAATGAAACAAAATATTATTAAAAACATTACACATACATATAAACTTGAAATTTTAAAACAGACATAAACAAAATTAAAATAAACATCACATCTTTTGGATATGTTTATCATTAATAACCTTTAAGGTGTTAAAAAACCTGTAATATCTAGATTTGTCTTATCATCATAGTCAAATTCAAGGGCTTGATTAGCAAAATTTGCCTCAACATTTTGCCCTTTTATTTTTAGTGATTTCTGATAAAGATCAACAAAGTGTTTTGGCATACGACGGGCACGTGACTAGTGCTCTTTCATTCCACATCAATGGCATGCATTTTCAATATTATTGCCTTGTAGAATTTTATTGTTATACCACTTCTAATGGTAATTTTTTTTTACCAATTGATGAATTATTTTGACCACTATGACTGAGTGGATTATATCACCCATGACCACGATCATGTCTGTGGTTATTTTGACAATGGTTTTTGCTACTTTTATGATTATCATACGTTGTCACATTTACTTCTAAGAATGGAGCAGAGCCACTAGGTCGAGTTTCATGATTTTTTATTAATAATTTATTATTTTGCTCGGCAACAAGAAGACAAGAAATTAAACCAACATATTTGTTGAAGCCTTTTTTTCAATACTGCTGCTGCATGAACACATTCAAGGTATAAAATGTAGAGAGTGTTTTTTTTTCCAATATATCATAATCAGAAATATTTTTTCTAAATAATTTTAATTGAGAAGTTATTTTAAAGAAAATGAACTTATACTCGCTAACTGATTTAAAGTTCTGAAAACATAAATGGTTCCAGTTATATCGAGCTTTTCGTAGCACAACCATCATTAAGTGGTCATATCTTTCTTTCAAATCCTTCTACAAGGTAAGGGGATCCTTTATTGTGTGATATTGATTTTTCAGATCCTCATGGAGATGGTGACGAAGAAATATCATAGCTTTGACACATTCCTGAAGTGATGCACTATTTTGATCTTTTATGGTTTTTCCAAGACCATTAGCATCAAAATGCATTTCAATATCCAAAACCCATGATAAATAGTTATTTTTCGTAATATCAAGAGCAACAAACTCAAGCTTAGCTAAATTAGACATTGAGAATAAAAATGTATACTATTTACTTGAAAAATTAAGTAGTAAGAAAGAAGCAGCAGAACTCGAGCTTGTAGCTAGAGAGAATCGGCAGAGACTCGTGTTGATACCGTGTTATAAAATAAGAAAACTTGACTACAGAAATATAAATAGAGAACTGAAATAAAATCATAAGAAAGAGAAATATATGAGAGGAATAAAGAGCCTTCTAATTAATAGAATTCTCAAAAAGCTTCATGATACATAAATAAAAAATAAGAACTCTATTTATAGAGATTTTTTTTTAGTCTCCAAGTAATCTTTAACGACCAAGATTGATTATATAATCAATTGATTATATAATCAATTGGATCAGCATTGCATTATCAGTTGTATCAGTATTACACCAGCTTACAAGACATCTATTTTGTTATTTATAACAAAGATATAATTTTAGTATATAATAAATGTCCTTTCTATGTTTAAATGCTAAAGAATTGTATAAAACTAAAAGAAGTTATTTATTTATTTTTACTTATATATAAGACATTATGTATTACTAAATGGTTTACTTTGTATGGTGGAGTGCAATCCTAATAAAGTTAATAAAAAAATATTAAAAGCAAACAAAATAAAAAAATAATTTCAATTGGTTCATAAAGAAACGTGTCCAACACTCCAAGAAATCTCATTGATCAGCAACGACGTCAAGAGTTATCCATCTATCATATATATATATATATGATCTCTGTGCTGGCTTGCCTGCGATTCATATATACATAAAGTTACGATTGGTAGCAGTGGAGATTAGCATTAGTTGATGATGGCGTCCATTGAGCCCAGCAGCAAGGTTACCGAGGAAGTGACTACTAGCGTAGCAGTGGTGGAATCTCAAACTCACCATCAACAAAATTCTCATGGAACTCCTTCGCCTTCCATAGATTTTTTTCTCAGGATCTTGCTCTTTGCTTCCACTCTCACAGCCTTGATTGTCATGGTTACCAGCAAAGAGACCAAACTGGTTTTTCTGCCCTTGTTGAACCCTAGGCGCAATATTCCAGTGCTTCAATCTGCTAAATTCAATCATTCTCCAGCTCTCATGTAATTTAATTACTCACCTACGCCACTGTATCTATTATTATTTTTGAATCTAGTAGATGACCCTTTTAACTGAGATTAAGGGTGTGCTAAATAATAGTCAAAAAAAAAACTTCACTGAAAAAAAAATTATTTTTTTGATTTTTTTTTTTTTGAAAAAATGTTCTTAATTTTTTTCTCATTATTATTGAATTGGGAAATAAAAAATTGAGCAAAATTACCTACAAATTATTATTCTTCAAATTAGTATACAAATTTTTATTTTTTTATAGTTAGATTTTCTTTTATGCTTCCATGTTGAAAAAAATTTGGTAAGAAAATGTACAGACCCAAAAGAATTTCTTAAAGTTTCATCTCACCATTTTTAGTGACTAGACATGAAAAAGTAAGATTTTCCTTAGAAAAATAATTTTTTAAAAAAAAAAATTTATCCTTTTACCGGCTAAATATAGTCTGATAAAAAAAAGTTAAATTAAATTATGAGTCTATGACTTATTTATTAATTCTTTGTTGTGATTTACACATGTAGATATTTTGTTGCTGCAATGACCGTGGCGTCGTTCTATGGCCTCATTACCATCTTTGCCTCCATTTATAGGACATGGATTAAGCCTTGCCCTACCACCTCCCTCGTCTTGTTCTACCACATAATATTAGATATGGTAAGTACCCTTTTATTTTCCTAATACAAAAATGTATATAAACATATATGCAGTGTATTATAATTGTTAATATCTTAATTAAATGTTTATAATCTAACAAATATATATTTGTGTGCTTGTTGTGCAGGTGATATTTGGAATTGTGGTGGCTGCAACAGGGTCGGCTGGTGGTGTGGCTTACGTTGGTTTAAGGGGGAACTCGCATGTTGGATGGAGGGAAGTTTGCCCTACTTACAGCAAATTCTGTAGACATGTCGGGAGTTCTATCTTCATCTCTTTGTTTGCTTCCATTCTCCTTATCTTGCTTGCTTCCCTCTCCGTTTACTTCCTTTACCGTCGCAGTCGCCAATGATCAATGGGACTTCATGCCAGTACGTAGTTAAAATCATAAGATGTTGTAATTATAAAATATGGATACTACCTCGAGATGTGTAAAGCATTTAAATTTGACACATGTTTGTATAATTGTATATGTTATATTAATTTCCTGGATAATAGTATGCTACATGAGTCTCGAAATATTTATAATTATTGAATAAATCGACATATATCTCGAAATCTATATCTTTTTTAATTTAATACTAAAAATATATACATTATATGTTATAACATTTAATGTTGAAAATAAAGTTTATTTATCAAATAAAATCAAAAAAATTATAAATTAAATTAATAATTTTCTATTGTTAGT
>JAJIYU010017667.1:0-11639 GCA_030144865.1 Tinospora cordifolia | reverse complement strand
CTGTTATCATGCTTAGAAACCCTAGTAAATGAGGTCCAAAAATTGTGATTTAAAATTCTAGGGAAACCTTAGGAAGTCTAGAATAGTTCTGCAAAGTTTGATGCAAATCCGATGAACGGATTGCCCGCAGAAAAATCGGAAAAACGGTCGCGCAGATAGGGTCATAGGCTAAGGTTTGTGCCTAAGTAATAGGAATTGGGGATGTTGACCCTTTTTTGGCCTAATTAACCCCATAATAACCAAAATTGACCCTATATGACTCTGTTGACCAGCTAGGTCAACAAATAATAGGTCAACTAGGGTTGACCAAGATTGACCGAGGTCAATCAAATGAACTTAGCAACTAAGGCAAAATGAACGAACGTATACGAACTAGTCTTGACTAGGTCAAATGATTGATGAACCAATGATATAAAATTAGAGTGAGCCAAGTCTCATATTAACGTTAAGAAGCTACGTCGATTTCGCAGGACCCAGTGCTAGCGGGACGCAACCGGTCGCGAGAGGAGCGCCGATAGCGGAGCATCCCTGTGAGTAGTGTTTTCTAACTCACTTCTTAGAGCTTGTTATTCTGTGCATTGTAAAAATGGTATTACATATTGTGATGAACTTGCATCCTTTGAATGAGTTTTAAATGAAAAGTGCACCGAATGTCGAGGTCCGGAAGCAGGTTAGGGTATTGGATGCGGTGGAGCAATTAGGGCGAGTTGTGACCCTGATAGTGACCACCTAGCTCAAAGTGTCTATTAAGGGGTTTTGTGGACCTACGATGATGGCAACGACAATAAGTCCTAATCGGGTCGTCACGATATGCCTAATGGTCTACAACTCGCTTGTGTATTGATTGGACTCTCATAGAGCATCGAGTGACCACCTAGCACAGAGTGCCCTAAGGGGGGTTCTATGAGCCCAGATTTGGGTCGTCACCTCTACACCTAACCGTTGGGTTTCTCCCGCTCGAGTGTTTTTAATCGCCTCGGAGAGCTTTCGAACCTCGGCGAATGTTTTCATTGTTTAACTGTTTTTAACTAAGGTGCACGACTGCATTGAATTTAAATTGTGTTTACTGTTGCATTCATTTGCATAATGTTATTATTCATGCACTCATGGCACATGTTTTAACTGTGGAGTACTTGTTTTAAGTTTGAATTAGATTGCATTACTCACTGAGCCGCCGTGGACAATTAGGTTCACTACTCTAACATTTCAAGTTCTTCAGCCGCGGATAAGGGCAAGGGAGTGGTCATTGCGTAGGACTGCCCTCTCTTACTCTTTTGGGTAGGACTTCTTGTATTTTCCTTTTCTGTCATTATGTTTTGAAGAGGTAGAACCATGTACAGGGGTAAGGATGGTCTGTATATAATGAATAGTTTCTCCCGTTGCTACACATATGTAATGACCTGTTTTGGAAATATGAAATTTTTATTGGTGTTTATATGTTAAATTCTTATGATTACTCAGATAGTGTGTGATGTAGGTAGTATGATTGAGGTTTAACAGTATCTCGGCAAGCTCGGCTTGCGAGCGAGTTTGTTGGGACACTGTGCCGGTCGGTTCACCCTTCATCCTAAGAAAGGGGTCTCGACATAATAGTTCTAATATAAAAATATTAAATAAGGCTTTAAGTTTAGGTTCAAATTTTCTAATTTTCATTTTACCCATCTAAAATCAACTAAATAAGTAGTTTCAACTATCTAAAATTTTGAAATTTAAAGAAATACACACTATACCTTTTAAATCCAATTATGAAGCTAGGTATCGTTCATCGTTACCTTCGTCGTGTGAACAAACGCAGCAACGATTTCTCTCTTCGATTTAATGCAACAACGCGCAAACAATAACACAAATTCTTCATAATTTCATCCCCAAAAGTGGCCAAAATTCCAAATCTGAAACCCTTCTTCTTTCACGCACAAACCAGATTTTCAGCCCCTCTTCTTCTTCACGGACTAGCACCAGCAACAAAGCTGAATTTTATTCTTAATTTTTAGCTTCACATTCATCTTCTTCTCACATCAAAACCAGCAAGCTTAACTCACCATCCAACAAACATACAATGCACAAACCAACTTCATCATTATTGTCCAAAACACACCGACAACTGGACTTTATACAACATACAAACCAGCTTCTAAAACGCATGAATTTTCTTTTTCATCCTCTTCCGTTATAGCCAGAATGCACACACAAGCTGCCAGTTTTTGTTCTTCATCTAGCAGCAGCACTTTCTTCATGGTTTCATACCCAAACCAGCAGATTTCTGCCCACTTTTTCACCTTCGTTCGGCAACAACAGCAAAAAGAAACACATGTTTGCTGGTTTCCTTGTTCATTCGCCCAAACCACAACAATAGCAGCAGCGTTCTTCTTTCTCCGCGAGCAAACACCACACACAACTTCTATTTTCTGTTTTTCTTCGTCGATCTTCTTTTTCGTGCACAACAACCAAACATAGCTAGTTTTCTACTTTACTCACCAAAATTGCACCAGCTACACTCAACATCCTCTCTTTTCGAACAAACACAACAACGGCAACCGTCCATCTTCTTTCTTCGTTTCCTTTGTTCTAATCGTCCCAACACATTCACAAGACTCCAAATCACACTGCGTACCAGCATCGTCTTCGTCCAACTAGCAACAGAGCTTCTTCCCCTTTTCTTTGCTCGCACATCACGGCCAGCATCAACCAAGAATCAAAGACCTAAATCGCCAAACACATCCTCAAACACATCCTCAAATCCAAAACTCCTACATCGTGTTCTTGCTATTCACAATACCAAATCACGTTCAGATTCTAAAAATCCCAATATGCCCTAGATTTTTGTCTTCATTCTTTTTTTTTTTTTTTCCGGTTTTCTTCTTCCCGATTCTTCTATTCTTCTTCTACTCCTTGAGTTTTCCAAATTTTTCTAATTTTTTTCCTTTTTTCTAGCAAAAACAGGGCATCCCCTTGTTTTTATTATTTTTTTAAATTAAATTTTTTTTTATATTATAACACATTACTCTTATTGCTTGATCAAACCTGAATTATTATTATTATTATTATTATTATTATTATTATATATATATATATATATATATATATATATATTATTACTATTCAATCAAATAAACAAGCTTTCGTCATTTCATTTTTTTTGTCAAATAATTAATCTCCACTTTCATTTATTATTTAATTTATTTTAATTAATTTACACTCAAAATATTTATTTAAATATATTTTTTATTTATTTTTTTTCACAAACCTCGTATTTGTAATTTTTAACATTATTAATTCTAAAATTTATTTTTATTTTTATTTTTTATTATAAAGACTATTATTTATTTATTTATTTTTCCCGTATTCCTTTATTTTTCTTCATCATTATAAATTGTCTAAAATTTATTTCTATTTTATCCAAACCTGTCAAATATCCATCATCATTTAAATTTACTATTAGTCTATTAGAGCATAAATAATTATTATCATTATTATTATTATTTTTCTCGCAAGCATTTTGCTTTGTTATTTTATTTCAAATTCGCATTCCTCTACAAACATACAATTTTATTTTATATTTTTATTTTACTTGCGACGTGCACGCATTCGTAAAATTCTAGAGTGATACATTTTTGTACAATAATTTAAAAAATAACTACCTATAATTAACTTTTATTAAATTTTATCGTGTCTAACCATACAATTGTGAGAAAATTTTCTCAACAACATTTTCTAAAGAAAATTTTCTTAAGAATATAATATTTTCTCAAGAAAATTTTTTTAGCAACCAAACACACCCTTAGATATTAGTTTAAGTAAGTTGTCACTAATTAAGTTAAAAATATTTAATTTTTTTTAACCTACCTATATCACATATGTTTAGGATTTTTTTTTATCATATTCATGTTGCATTAGTTTTTTTTTTTTTTTTTGAAAGTCTTCTTTATCAAGTTACATTATTTTATTTATTCACAATATATTAATCATATCCAAATTATGTTAGTTTAGGAATTTCTTTAAAATTCACATTATTAAGTTTAGTTAAAAAGTCATCAAATCTTATTATATTAATTGACGAAGGTTGCCTAATAAAATAAAATGATATTTTTTTTTACTAATCAACATCATATTTGTTTATGAATTTTTTAAAAAACACTTACTTTTTTAATTAACTGATAGATTTTCTTTGAAATTTAATTCTATTATTTTAAGTATGCTATCATTATCTAAATAAAAAGCAATTCAAAAAAATTTTTTAATCATATTCATATTGCATTAGTTTAGAGAGTTTTTTAAGTTTTTTTTTTTTTAATTAAATCTAGTTACAAGATTTGTAATTAATAATTTACTTATAACTACATGTAAAATTTAGGATATTTGTTTAGGGGTTTGCTAGCCCTGGCATATTATACAACATCATCACTTCATGCCACATTAAACCATGTTCTTGGTGTACAAGCCATGATTTATTTATTTATTTTTATTTTATTTTATATAACTGCATGTTTAGAAAGTTTTTTGCCTATTAGGTGTCTAAGGGTATGTTTATTACACAAGACTCGGACAGCATTGAACAAATTTTAGTTCTAATGCATTATTTGGATGTAATAGGAGATGAGATAACTTTTGAGAGCGGCTAAAACCACCCCGAAATTGATTTTGTTTACCCCAATTTTTTAGTTCACCCCTTTCACTTATAAATATTGATATATTCACCCCATATTTTTATAAAAACCCTAAACTACACATACTTAATATCTAACTAACCTAAACAAAGCATTCATTTTCTTCACCCCCTCACCACCGTCACCGGCACCCCACAACCGTCATCGAAAACCACCGATTTTTTATTAAAAACCATCATTTTAGTGCGAAAAACTTACAGAAATCCATTATACAAGCTTCCAAGAGTTGTTTTATAACTGTTTCGACGCCAAATTCGTGGTTTTGATGAACAAATCTCTTCGCCAGATTTCAACAAATCTTCAAAGAAAAAACACAAATCTAGTAAGATTCGTAACTTATTTTCCTTTAAAAGTTATTTTTTCATAGTGTAGACAACGCAAGCTTCGATTTGGTGTAAGAATCACGAGCGGAGACAACATATTTGTCAAATTTGGTCTCGGCCCTGGTCGGCCGAAAGTCTAGCTAGTGTCTCAGCCAATAGGGCAAAACACTAGGCTCAGTCTCGGCCAACAGGGCTGAGACACTGAGCTGAGTCTCGGCCATCTTGGCTGAGACTGTCTTCTTTTTTCATATAATTATTTTTATTTGATTATTATAATAAATTAATGATTAGTTCTTTTTTCGCAGAAATGCCACCAAGAAAGACAAATATGTCAAGAAATAAATGAAGCAATGAGTCAGAAAGTGCATCTTCTTCTAGGCTCCCATTGACGGCATCACGGAGGCGAGCTATGGTGGCTGCAAGTTTTAATCTACCTTCAGTCAGTGAAACCTCTTCCCATTATTTACAAGCAGAAGAAGAAGTTGAAGAACATGAAGCGGGCCAGCTTCATGAAGAACATGAAGAAAGTGAACATGTTCTTGGACCTTTTCCTGGTGGCCCGTCTAATTCGTCAATTCTTAAGAGTTTTAAGCACCATGTTGCTGCTACAGTATGGAATAATGAGGTGAATTTTATTCTTTAATATTTTTTTTCTCAAATATAAATTTACTAATAATTTTTTGAAAGGAAAATATTTTTGAGTACAACATCAAGGCCCACTGAAATGTATCAACCATGGCAATATGATCAAGTCTTGGGACCTTGAATGTCACCCAGAACAAGCTTGCCTACAAGAGTTGATCAATAGATCCGGACTGAGCCCACTCATCACATGTTCCTATAGCTATGCTAATAAAACACTTATATCAGCCTTCGTTCAGAGATGGCAGCCAGAGACGAACACATTTTACCTCCCATTTGGTGAGATGTCGATTACACTCGATGATGTCCGCATCCTTCTTTACATTCCAGTGATGGGCAAATCGATTTCAGTAAAACCGATGAAGTTTGATGGTGCTGTGCAGTTGGTATGTCAGCGCCTTGATGTAGCTAAAGAAGAAGCTATTGAAGAGATTAGAACGGCTAAAGGGCTCACAATAAGGAAAAGATGGTTAAAAAATCTTTTTGGTACGTCCAAAGAGAATGTAAATGAATACTATGGTGTTGAAGCAACTGCCAGAGCTTTTCTTTTGTATCTACTCAACAGTACACTGTTTATCGATAAGAGCGGTACCCGAATTCACGTCTCCTTCCTTCAGCTCTTAAAGAATTTGGACACTATCGGGTCATATGCATGGGGAGTAGCCATTCTTGCATTTTTATACCGCCAGCTTGGTAGTGCTTCACGAACTGAGGTTTGTTAGGTTACAAGGTATCTCACCCTACTTGAGGTATATTTGTCACCCTTGTTAAGATCAAAACTTTATGTTTTGCTATATGCATTTGTGTATAATGGTTGCTATTTTTTTAATTTCTATAGGGTTGGATATATGACCATTTCCCTTTTACCCATCCATTTCTGTAGTGGAGCCGGTGATTGGTCATATTGTAATGATTCCTTAATTTCTTGCACCCTCGCTGAACCGAGATAACTAGCATATTGGGCTTCAAAATTGTTAAGCTCACACAGCATATCAATTCTCACCTGCTGCAAACCATCGTCCCCAAGACCGAGGCCTACTGTAATGACCTGATATCCACAATTACCGTCGGCCTTTACATCAACAACATTTAGAATATAATCATGCCATCCAACATGAAATGCCCCTAGATAATTCAATGTCATCTTTGACTGAGTCCTATGAACCTTTTGCTGCGAAACTTTCATTTTCAATGCATTGGATGAGGAGCTCGAGCCAACAGAAATAATATACCCAAAATGGGATGGGTCTCGCTTTGTATCCACCTTCTTTGGTCTTCCCTTTGTTTTGATTTTTTCAGTAGGAGGAACAATAAAGGACACAGATGGAGAATTAATTTCTAACAGGGTTTGTATAATTTTTTTCTTCCATTTTCATCTCTTCTCTCTATCTTATCAGTTACTTTTTCAAGTAAAGCTCTATAATTGAAGTTTTGCAGTGTTTTAGGGTCATCAAGGCTTAGCCTTTGCCAATGAAGATGGATATCCTCTAATAAGATCGGCGAATGGGCAACTTCATACATAGCGAGCTCATGAGCACATGGAAGCCCATGTGTTGCACACAACATACAACCACAACACTTTTTATCTACACCAATACTCTGTACACATTGCAACTCAAGTCGAATATTCTCCAATGCAGCTCTAGAGATGAATCCATGCAACAATAAGAAAATAGGAAGTTGGTATTGATGCATAGCGATACTCGAACTCTTCTCAAATGATGTTTTGATCCCGGTGTGTTGTAGCTCAAGCATTGCATTGATGGCACCCCGTGAGGTCACAAAATTTCCTTGTGAAGACCCGAAGTACCTCTTTAACTTAGCGTGTGCACTCTCCGCTCTACTGGTTGTTGTGTTCCTAAAGTGCATCACCTTGTCAGTCCAAACCTTTACAAACTTCTCTTTGAATTGGTTCGACCAAATATTTTTTTACATATTCGAGAACCTTATCAAATGCCCTATATTCAACCTCCATAACCTCTAGCCTTTCATTATATTGCATCTATGTTCCACTGTTCACCAAGTTATTCCAATTCAGTAAATTTTTTTTGAAATCAGCATCTTTGGCAAACATTTCTTTAGTGTTGGCCAAAACATTCTTGTTGATGTGCCATGTACACAATAAGGTTATGCATTTGGAAAACACATTGGCAACTGCCTTCATAAGGGTCAAATCTCTATCAGTGATAATTACATTAGGCCCAAGAGATCCACCCATCAACTCTTTCAATCTCTGTAGACACTAAGTGTAATTGTCTTCTTTTTCAGTATAAATGTACCCAAACGCACCAGCAAATGCCATATCCGTAGATGTCACACCAACAATCTGTATAATTGGATATTTGTATCTGTTTGTCTTGTAGGTACAATCAATTAACAAAACTTCAGAAAAAGATTTCAACAACTCAACTAAACGAGGGTGAACCCAAAATATGTCTCTCACAACATCACTTCCAGCTTCACACCTATGTCATTCAATGTATTGTAATTCATCCAACAAGTGCAATAATTATTGCATTTGTGTCCTATCCCCAACTTCAATTAATCTTTGCTTTTGTTTTGCATTATAGATAATCTTTAAAGTGGATGAAATTATTGCATTTCTTTCCTTTAATGTCATTAAAATCTCTCTTGGTCGTGCATTGCCCTTCGTCATTTGTAACATGACATCAACCTCATCTTTGGCCAACCTACCCACGTACGAGTGGCCTTCAAGGTATTTAGATGCCCGGTAATTGTGGGTACCACGTGCTACAGTCAAGATCTATATACCCTCACTTGGGTTCTTTCCATTTAACAAAAACGGACAACCACACTTCTTCGTCTCTGTCTTTGATCTTCCTTTTATTTTTTTCTCACTATCAACATGTTGCTTTTTGAGTCATTTTTTGTACGACCCATATCTTTCACAAGCAAGATTTATTCTTGCTCGTCTACCCTTTCCACTGACGTTAGAGTTTTTTATGCTTACAACAAACCCATTAATCTTACCTTGATGTTGTGCCCATGATATCATTTCATCTCTTGACCCAAATGGACCCGACGGTGTGAATTGTTCAGTATAATCAACAATTATATCGGTGCATTTTTTTTCATTCTACAATAATCAAAATAAGTATTAATTAGTCAAGGGAACAGGAAACAAGCAGCACAGTCTCGGCCACATGCAGGGCGAGATCTAAAAGTGAGTATTGGCCACTTAGGGCCGAAACTCGACCTAGACTTTTGGCCAAGCAGGCCGAGACTCACTTTTAGGTCTGGGCCATGTTGGCCGAGACTCAATTCTGAGTCTCGGCCCTGGATGACCGAGACTCAATTCTGAGTCTCGGCCCTGGATGACCGAGACTTGTTCAGTGAGTCTTGCCCACACAGGCCGAGACAGTCAATTGTGAACTCTTGCTTTCGAATGCGATTCTGAATACAACAAGGTGCGAAAATATACCTCATTTACGCCCATTTCGCTTGTAGAATCCATTTCTTGTGCCATTTCGTTCAAAAATCAAGTGAATTGCAATCTTTTTTGGTGCCTTAACTCACCCAACGAAAATCACATTTTAAACATCAGATGTGGTTCGTTTGAGCATCATTTTAATCCAAATACATGATTTACAATGTATACCTCGAAGAAAAGATGTTCGAATGCTCGTCGGAGTCTCGCCGGAGAAGTTTGTTGGAGTCTCGTCGGAGAAGATGGTAATGGTGTGGGGACAGTGGTGGGGATAAGTGGGGACTTTAGTGGGGTAGGGTGAGATAATTAGATGCCACATAATATTAAGTGGGGTGATTATTAAGGGTTTTTTCGTCATTTCAATTATGGGTAAAATTAGATTTAAATTACGGGGTAAAAAAAGCCAACTTTGGGGTGATTTTAGCCACTCTCTAACTTTTAATCTCGTTTGTTATCTTATCCTATTTGAAAAGGATAAAATAAAGGGGGCTCAAGGACTGGGATGAGAAAGAAGATTTAGGTATTTTGTTTTGGATCGGGAATTTTTTTGTCTCGCGCGCCACTTCCTCTCCCAACAAAAACCATATGCAACTTCTTTCTTTTTCTCCATTTTTACATTCCTCCGTCTCGCATTTGCAACTTCTTTTTTCTTTTCCATTTTTGCGTTCCTCACATTCAACAATTGCAACTTCTTCTCCATCTCACTTTTATTGTTATTATTATTCATAAGGATAATCCATGCCTACGATGGTTCATAGCTTTTCGGCTTCTTCTCCTTCATATTGGTTTGGATGTTCTTGTAAGCTATGTTACTATTCTTTTTTACCCTTTCTGTTCTTTTTTTTTTTTTTTTACTAACCTTTCAATTTTGAGGACTTTTGCAATTTTTTATAAAGAAAATGATTGTTTATGTCATGTTGATGCTTTATGAAAAATGTAAGAAATTTTTTAATGTTTACAATGAATTATTGCAACTATTTTTTTTTCTAAAAACAAAAAATATATATTTGTCACATAAAAACTTTTAAATTAAAATTTAATGTATGTATATTTCTTAAGTTAAATTAATTTAATTTTATGTTTTAATTTAAAAACTTAAATGGAAATAGAAAGTTTTTAACTTAAAACTTAATTTAATTTCATATCTTAAATTTTTATACAATATTAATTTGTAGTCAACGTTATTTATTTTATAAAATTAAAATGATAAAATTATATAAAATTTTATATGACAAAAAAATAAGATTTAAAAATAATTTATTACTTCCTCCACTTCCAACCACACACCTATATAAGATGGCATTAATATTATTTTTATCCTTATTACATTAAATATTATATTACTTTGTTTTTAATCTTTTGTACTCAGTACAATTTTATACTATCTTATTGTCTAAAAATAATTTTATGGTGCAAACGGACCTTAAGGTCGGTAGGCCGCACCTCTAAAATTATTCATTGGATATCTTCATGTCAGATTATCAACCGTTGGATCAGAACGACAAAAGGTAATCTACATTAGGTCATTCCTTGAGGTGCTCCCCTACATATGGCAACCATTCATCCGGTGCCTCGATAGATTAGTGGCTTTGTAGGGTTAGGGTTTCTAAAACCCAGTGGAAAAAAAAGCAGTGATCTTTGAGGTTAAAGTGACGGTTCGACTGTCCTCCTTGCGAAGCTGTGCTTCTGCTTGGCCCTCATTTTGCTGTATCTTCTTCTTCATGTTCGTCTGCAGTTTTTGTGTTTAGGGTTTTGTGATTCTTTGATTTTTTAACATTCTGAAACTTTCAAGTCTTAGTAAGGAGAGAAATGGCGATCAAGGCATCAAAGGCTGACAAGAAGATTGCTTACGACAAGAAGCTGTGCCAGCTTCTGGACGAGTACAGCCAGATCTTAATCGTTGCCGCTGATAATGTTGGGTCGAATCAGTTGCAGAATATCCGAAAGGGGCTTCGTGGAGACTCGATTGTTTTGATGGGGAAGAACACGATGATGAAGAGGACTATTAGGATTCACTCTGACAAAACTGGCAACACTGCTTTCCTCAGTCTCATTCCTCTCCTAGTTGTATGCTTATTGATCTTCTTCTGTACTTTTTGCTCATTGTGAAGTTTTGTTCCTGTGTTTTGATTTTGTTGTGAAGGATTGTTTTTGTTAATTTTTTTTGAAGGGGAATGTTGGGCTGATTTTCACCAAGGGAGATTTGAAGGAAGTCAGTGAAGAAGTTGCCAAGTACAAGGTTTGTCTTTAAGTAATATTCCTCATATTGTTACTGTGATTGTTTTCTTTTCTCTTTTTGTTTTAAACTGTTGTTCCTTGATCTTTTGGGCTTAACGAGCGGATTTCCTGAATTTCTGCTCTTAGTAATTATTTGTCGATTATATTGTAATATTTTTTGGACCTATGAAATGTTTTAATGTAATACCGTATATTTTTAAAGATATATATATATATATATATATATATATATATATATATATATATATATATATGTGGATATTTCACATTATTTTTTTTTTTTTATCTAGTGTGTGTTTTTTCACTCTTTCGAGTGTTGGTTGG
>JAJIYU010017666.1:0-11564 GCA_030144865.1 Tinospora cordifolia | reverse complement strand
TGTAAAGGGCAATTTTCATTTATAAGCCCACGTACTGTACTCGGAGTAGTCAGCCCGAATTTACCTTGTAATCAAATTGCTTGAGTAAATGAAGTGGTCTTTGTGCCTATTCTGTGTGCCTTGTGATTTTACTCTGAACGGTTGGGATAACGCCCTATTGCCCATTACCTTGTGATTCGACCCTCTAAGGTGACCCTTCGAGTAAAGTTGATAGTCACTCGATGAAGCTCAAGTGCATAGCCTTGGAAGGTACCCTTCATCGAGAGATATCACTTCGCATTATTGAACTAGAGTGAGACTCTAGTGCACTCACAGGAAAGGCGTGATTGAAGAGTAACCAAACCCAAATAGCAATCATCAACCAGTGTTCAGTTGAAGTTTACAGCGAAAAATTTTGGACATCCAACAGACCCGTGACAATTTGGTATCAGAGCCACGAGAGATGGCTGGTGGTAGCACACGAGAGACGATAGACGACTTGAAAGAAAGAATTGCAGAACTTGAACGAGCCGTGGCAGATCTTGTTCAAACAAGTTCTGGTTCTAGAGTCGAGACTCTCAGACCAAATGCTTTGAGTACTAGACTTGAAGCCTTAAAATCCCATATGGTGGAATGGGAAACCAAGTGGAAAGAGATGGTAGCTAATGTTCATGTCATAGGGAAATTCTACACAGACACAGCACAGATTGTGACCGCGGAGATTGTAATTCTAAAACGTGTTGTGAACAGAGGTCCCCAAGGTGTGGACATGCCAAAGACCAAAGTCCTATAACCAAAGACATTTAGTGGAAACCGGAATTCCAAAGAACTAAAAAATTTCCTATGAGATATGGAACAGTATTTTATTACTGTTCGTACCCCAGAGGAATAAAAAGTTGGCTTGACGACAATGTATCCGATGAGAGACGCAAAGCTCTGGTGGCAAACTAGAGCAGATGATGATGCTACAGAGGGTTGTCCCAAGATCGAGACATGGGAGACCTTGAAGAAGGAACTGAAGGATCAATTTCTCCCTACTAATGTAGCTTGGCTAGCTCGGGATGCCTTGAAGAAATTTAAAACAGACTGGCACAGTGAGGGAGTATGTCAAACAATTCTCCTCACTAATGCTAAATATTAAGAATATGTCAGAGGATGACAAACTCTTCAACTTCACGTCTGGGTTACAATCATGGGCCCAAGCAAAATTGAGGAGACAAGCAATCAAGGATCTTCCTTCTGTTATTGTTGTAGCAGATGCACTAATAGATTTCAAAGCTACGTCTTCATCGTCCAATTCTGATGCTAGGAAAGCTAAGTCCAAAGACAAGAAGTTTTCCAAGGAAGGCAAAAAGGGAACCTCTAGAAAAACGTTCACCTTCCATAAGGAGGACAAGAAGGTGACGAAACATGAGAGACAATCTAACAAGAACTCGAACCAAGGGTGCTTCATCTGTGATGGGCCTCATCGAGCTCGTGACTGTCCCAAGAAAGAGAGATTGGCAGCCTTGGTGGCTAAGGAAGAGAACCCTACGGACCAGATACGGGTCAATCCCCTAAGACTGTTGAATTATTCAACAGCAAGTAAAGACTCCGAACAACGGGTTGATGTACGTGGAGGTCGTGATCAACCAAAGTTTTCCAGTCTTAGCGATGATTGATACGACTGTCACGCACTCGTTTGTTGATGTCCCTTTAGCAGAAAGCCTCGGGTTAACTCTCTCCCAAAACCCAAGTCGAATGAAGGTGGTAAATTCAGAGACGAAACCTATTAAAGGTGTTGCGAAGGGGGTTGAAATCAAAATTCGGGAATGGTCAGGTACAGCTAATTTCATGGGACGATGGTCAGGTACAGCTAATTTCATGATCATCCCACTGGATGATTTTGATATTATTTTGGGCAATAATTTTTTTCAGGCTCAAAACATTTTTGTGATGCCTTCGATGAAAGGATCATTCATTATGGACAGAACAAACCCTTGCTTTGTCCTTGCTGAGAAAGAGAAAAGAAGACAGTCCCCAAAAGCTTATGCTGTCGGCAATTCAAGTTAAAGATGACCTACGTAAAGGTCATCTTACTTATGCGGCTACCTTGCTGGAAATCAAGGAAGGAAAAACCATGGAAGTCACCGAACAAGTTGTTGAAGTGCTGCGAGAGTTTGAGGACATGATGCCCCCTGTGTTGCAAAAGAAGTTGCCTCCAAGGAGGAACATAAACCATGCTATCGAACTGGTGGATGGTGCTCGGGCCCTCGCACAAGTAACTTACTAAATGGCGCCTAAAGAACTCGAAGAATTGCAAAAGCAGTTAACAGAGTTACTGGAGGCAGGCTACATTCAGCCGTCCAAGGCCCCATTTGGAGCACCTGTGTTGTTCCAGCGAAAACAAGATAGAACGTTGCGAATGTGTCTAGATTAACAAACTCACCGTAAAGAACAAGTATCCAATTCCACTTGTTGCGGATCTGTTCGATCAATTGGCCAAGGTCAGATTCTTCACAAAACTGGACTTGCGTTCAGGATACTATTAAGTTCGAATTGTTGTTGGCGATGAACCAAAGACGGCTATGGTGACGAGGTATGGGTCATTTGAATACTTGATAATGCCTTTTGGCCTCACTAATGTCCCTGCGACCTTTTGCCATCCAATGAACAATATGCTACATGACTTCATTGATAAATTTATGGCAGTATATCTCGATGATATAGTGATCTATAGCCAAACTTGATGAACATGTGAAGCACATCAAGACAGTTCTGTCCAAACTGAGGGAGTTCAAACTCTATGTGAAGAAGGAGAAATGTGAGTTTGCTCAAGAAACTGTCATATTCCTCGGACAAGTGATCAATGGACGAAAACTGAGCATGGATCAAAAGAAGGTACATGCAATAACGGAATGACCTGCACCTTCTAAGGTACCCGAACTTTGCTCTTTCCTTGGTTTAGCTAACTATTACAGGAGATTTATTGTTGGCTACTTCAAATGGGTTGTTGTCCTCACTAACTTGTTGAAGAAAGACAAGCCTTGGAACTGGACATAAGCTTGAAACCAAGCGATGAAGGAGTTGAAGGAGGCCATCTCCTCTAAACCCGTACTGAGACTCCCAGATTTCGAATTGTCATTTGAAGTTCATACTGATGCCTCAAACCGAGCCATTGGAGGTGTTCTAGTTCAAGAAGGGCACCCAGTTGCTTTTAAAAGCAGGAAGATGAATGAAGCAAAACAACGGTACCCACTCCATGAAAAGGAGATGTTAGCAGTAGTGCACTGCTTACGTATCTGGCGACACTATTTGTTGGGAACAAGCTTTATAGTAAGAACAGATAATGTTGTTGTCACTTACTTTATGACCTAGAAAAAGCTGACCCCTAAACAAGCTCGTTGGCTGGACTTTATGGCGAAATTCTATGCAGATTGAGCATAGACCGGAGAAGCTCAATTTTGTGCCTAATGGACTAAGTCGAAAGATTGTGGCTGAAACGATGGTTGCCATTACTACTATAGAAACGGACTTCTTATCGAAGATCAAAGAGCAAAGTGCTAATGATAGCACTTATCAAAAGTTGGTTTAACAAGTCAAAGATGAGATCATCTGAAGGTTTTGGCTGGAGGACAGACTACTTTTTGTAAAGGGTGGCCGCCTATTTGTTCTAGAAGGAGGGAACCTAAGGACAGACTTGTTGAAGAAGACACATGATTCACGTTGAGCAGGATGCCCAGGCGTAGAACAAACCTAGCCTTGCTATCTCGGTCTTATTTTTAGCCGAAAATGGAAGAAGATGTGGAAGCCTAAGTAAAGACTTGTCTAGTTTGTCAACTAGACAAGACTAAGAAAAGAACAACAGTCGGAACACTTGAACCGCTACCAGTTCTAGAGAAGCCATGGCGGAGCATTTCCATGGATTTTATCATTGGATTGCCAAAATTCTAAGGATATCTATCTATCTTTGTGGTGTGGATAGATTTTCCAAGTATACAGCATTCATCCCAGCCCCTCATGTCTGTACTGCTGATGTTGCTACTGAATTGTTCTTCAATAACGTGGTAAAATATTGGAAAATCCCGGAGGACATTATTACTGATCGAGACACTAGGTTCACGGGACGATTTTGGACTGCACTGTTTGAACTTCTTGGATCAGAACTAAAGTTCTCCACAGCAAGTCACCCCCAAACTGACAGTCAGACACAAAGGGTGAATGCACTGTTGGAGGAATACTTAAGACATTTTGTGAATGCAAGTCAGTCGAATTAGGTGAAGTTGTTGCCCACAGCCCAATTTTGTTATAACCTGCACAAACACTCAAGTATAGGGATGAGCTCATTTGAAGTTGCTAAAGGACAACACCCCCTTACTCCCCACGAAATTGCTAGAACAAAGAGCTTGGGGCAAAGCCCAACAGCATACAGATTTACAAGACACAAACAAGAGATGATAGAGGAAGCAAAATATAGTCTCTCCAAGGCTATCAAAAGAATGAAGAAGTATGCAGATCAACACCAAAGGAAACTAAGTTTCAATGTTGGGAACAAGGTATTGTTAAAGGTACCACCCCAAATTTGGAAACGGATAAACAGCAAGACAGTTCATAGGAGCTTGCTCCCGAAATATGATAGGACATTCGAGGTAATGAAGAAGGTGGGTCGAGTAGCTTACAGGCTGAAGCTACCAGAGCGCCTCAAGATCCACCCCACTTTTCATGTGAATTTCTTGAAGCCTTACCATGAGGACTTGCTGAATTCAAACAGGCAAGTCTTGAAACGAGCCCCGCCTACCATCAGGGTTCAATGCGAAAATGAAGCTGAAGCCATACTTGACCAGAGGGTCATGGGCCAAAGCAAGAAAAATCGAAGGATTTTCTATCTGGTTCAATGGAAATGATTATCAGAATCAGAAGCGTCCTGAGAGAGGGACACTACCCTATGGCAGTTTGAGAACCTAATCAACCAGTACCTTACGCAGTATTCATCTAGCACGACGAATGAGACTGGTGAGGGAGGTTTGTTAGACCCTTGAACCTGACCATCAGATGAAGGCTTAACTTGGCTGGCCAAGGGTCAAACACTCGTGCACCTCGGAGTAGGTTGCACACACAGTTGCCGGATGAGCTATCGGTTGCTGGAATTTCTAAACGTGAAGAGCATGACAGAACGTGGAGAGGCACAAAGGGGTAGTTGGAACCGATATCCAACCACCCACAAACGTGGCACACGGATGCTAGCCACTTAGGAAAGTTACAAACAGTTGTGTTCAGTTATGGAACTATCCAGATACAAGTGGCACGAGAAGGCACACTAGGAAAGTTATGGAATCGTCCATAACTTCCCCCACGAACAGAGGGATCATGGGAGCACCTTAGGGAAGTTATACAACTTCCCATGGACAAGTGTGCCTATGGACAGGTGTGCCTATGGACAGGTGTTGCACTGATGCACACCAGAGAAGTTATAGAATCATCCATAACTTCCCAGGGACAGGTGGTGCACAGATGCTCACCAGGGAAGTTATGGAAACTGCACATAACTTCGCACGAATAGATGGCGCATGGATGCTCATCAAGGAAGTTATGGAACTACCCATAACTTCCCAAATAACAGTTGGCAAGTGATGGCACATCACTGTGCATTTGTAAAGGACGATTTTCATATATAAGCCCAGGTGTTGTACTAGGAGTAGTCAGCCCGTCTTTACGTTGTAATCAAATTGCTTGAGTAAATAAAGTGGTCTTTGTGTCTATTCTGTGTGCCTTGTGATTTTACTCTGAACGGTTGGGATAACACCCTGTTGCCCATTCCCTTGTGATTCAACCCTCTAAGGTGACCCTTCGAGTAAAGTTGATAATCACTCGGTCAAGCTCGAGTGCATAGCCTTGGAAGGCCCCCTTGACCAAGAGATATCACTTTGGATTGCTGAACTAGAATGAGACTCTAGTGCACTCACGAGAAGGACGTGATTGAGGAGTAAGCAACCCCGAATAGCAGTCATCAACCTGTGCTCGGTTGAAGTTTGCAGCGAAAAATTTTGGACTTTGACAGACTCGTGACAGTGGCCATGGTTAACAAAACTTTGGGGCAATGATGAAGATTTAGACCTCCCAAGCCAAAAAAGATTTTATCGAAGCCTTTACAAGGTGAATGCCATATTAAACCCTAACTAGGAGAACTAGAAAGAGTATTTTTGAAATTGCAAATATTAGAAACACAAAACACTTTTTCAGAATAGGATAAACGCACCAAGTGTAAAGATGTAAAACTGTAAGGAGCCCCTTTTGGTAATCAAACCACTTGATTTAGTATTTAATTGTCAAACTTCCACATGGAACCCATGAAGGTGGACTTCAATGGGCCCTTTAAAGGACCAAAATTATTTCATGGAGACTCCCAAACTGTTTACGATTTTAACTCAATGACCAATTTAAATATGTAGTCAAAATTGGTAATTCAATTTGATACATATTCTAATCAATTGTTAAAACTAAATTGGCGGAGTCTAAGGTGGCTCAAAGGCTAATGCAATAAACCAAAAAAAAGAATCAACTGAAAAACAAAAGTGGCTGAAATTACTCCCAAGTATTAGAAATGAAAATATCAAACATCACTACCCTCTAAACAAGAAAGACTCAAAGTGCTCCATGGACATTGCACACAATCAAAGTACCTGGACTGGTTGTACATGGAAAGGAGTCAACCAGTTAAAATAACTATAGCAGTTGGAATAAGCACACGACTGGAAAAAACAAGAAGCAAGTGTGAACTTCTACCTAGCAAAAACGGTTTAGACAAAAACGTACTTCTGGAAATTTTGATAACTGTAGCAATCAAAATTGCAATTTGAAAAGTGAATAGTGTGATTCACAATTTGTCTAACCAAAAGTTATTTTGAATTGAGTTTTTGAAGCACTACATCTTGAATGACAAGTCAATAGATTCAAAAATTGTTCCAAATCTGATCAAATTAACAATGAAATTGCAAGTGATTCAGTACAAATTATTAGTTACCTATAATAATACTGACGCCTTTCTTACTACTGTATGAGCACTTAACAAATACAAAAATGTGATTCATATTTATGTGGTACATTCTACAATTTGCCAATCTTGATTTTAAACATCAAACCCAAACAAGTTTTGATTTCGTTCACAATTTTGATAACAATACTGTTAGTGATAATTAATACAGTTATGACTAATACTGCAAACAAAAATGCAGTGCTATTTTGACGTCAAGTATTGAAAAGGTGGCTCTATCAGATATAATATAGAAATATCCTTTGGACACTTTTGTAGTAGGAAAGCAGATATTCGGGAAAATCTAGAGTGCATGTGCATTGATCTCTTGTTAGTCTTTGTTATTGGCTTGTTGCTCGCATTGAACTACATATTTCCAGTTTCATTTGTAACAGTAAATAAAAATGAACCCCATCCTTTAAAATTAAAATAGCAAATAAGTTTATCAACTTGTTTAAGCCAAAACGTAGACATCCAGGGCCTTTGTAAAAATTAAGACATGTTGATAATGTTTCACTCTACTTCATATATGACGAAATATTCCTAAAAATTTAAACTGTGGTTTGTTGGATTACAATTGATAAAAAGGACAAAAAAAAATATGGAGAAAATCAAAGACAGCAATATTTAAAAGAGAAATAAAATAATCAATGATCATGGTAGAGACCTAGAATGAACTCTTTTAAGTTTTAATCCCAGACTACCTTTGATAGTTGTTCTGGAACTGCTATTGTCCAAAGTATAGATCTTTCAATGGGATTTGACGTTATGCGGAAACTGAGACCTTTTTCAGCAAATCTAGATAGCAGATGTCCTGAATCAATATAATATATACATTATAAACTAATCTGAAATAGATTTTGAGTGAAATGTATGACAGAGGTATAGATGGACACAATACACAATGATCAAACGTTTTGTTGTACCTCCAATAGCCCCAAGTTCAACTGCTTTGGCATCAATTTCAGCCACTATAGATTTTAAAGCAAACTTCCCTTTCTCCCACTTTTCTTGCTCTTTCTGCAACTTTTTCATCTCCAATGCCTCAGCCTTCATAGCTTCCTTCTGCAATCTCTCTTGCTGTGCAATATCTTTGACCACTTAGATGAACCCAAAAAAAGCCATCAAGAGGTGGTATAGTAGGTCGCTCAATGGGCCAGTTTTTTTTTTTTTTTTTTTTGATAAGTATATAGTACCCAGTAAACACGCAAATTTGGATACATTGAAATTTGAGATAAAAATAATCAGCTCCATTTAAAAGATCTAGTTTTTTGCCCACGCTACTCACCTCCCTCTTCAGTTTCCTTTCTTCAGCTAAGCGGATCTTTTCTTCCTTTGTTTTCTTCTTTCTAGCCATTGCTTCATCTTTGCGGGTACTTTTCTCCATATTAGCTTCAGCACTTTCATCCTTCTGCTTTATGGAATTGTTCAATTGCTGCATCATGACATTTGCTTCATGATCAACCTTACAATAAATGAAGACATATCAGTATGAACTGTTAAAATTTTGGCATCCATTTTCAAATCTTGCCAACTTGTATTATTTTTCATATATACCAACTTGCATTACTTTTTTAAACATTTCTTTAGTTTTTTATAAATTAAAGAGTATACAATATAGTTAATCTTTTCTCACACAATATAAATTCTTATGTAACTAAATATGTATGTAATTTTACACATGATGTTTGTATGTCTAAAGTTAACAACTTATCTATTTATGGGGCTACAAATAAATATAATTTTCATCAAATAGACCTTGCCGAGGTGGTGCATGGGAACCAACTTGAGAGCAGTGCCAACCCCAAGCAAGGGCTCAAGGGCCGACCACCCTAGGCCCCAAATTTAGGGGGCCCACACACATCTCTCTTTCTGAATACATACATATATATTGTACATAGCATATTTATTTTTAATTTTAGTATATTTATTTAAATATCATTTTTTCTACAATATATATATAATCTATTATTCTCTTTTTTGTTTATAGTATAATTTGATATTGATATCTTTTTTGTATATAACATATGAAGTCTATTTGAAAATTTATATTTGGGGGGCCCTAATATACATAGAATGGATGGTATAGTTATTCAAATATCATTTTTACATATGATATATATGATTCATAATATTTATGGTATATACAATATATAAATATAGTAAACATGATATATATAGTATATATAAATATTTATTTAAATATTAATTAACTGATTCATTTCTTTTTGATTAAATTATTGGAGACCTTAAATTTTGAATCAAATATTTATATCGGTTAATTAATTATTTAATTATGTACTTATTTCATTATATCACTTTAGCCCATTTTAAAACATTTTAGTTTAATTTTTTTACTTATTGTTCTAGTATATTAAGCTCACAACTTCTTGTTCTATGTTCATCTACTATCTTTTTTAATCTAATTTTATACTATGTTTATTTTTATTCTGTGACAACCACTAACTATCTTTGTACGTCAATTCTTATTTGATGAAAAAATCCACAATTCAATATCCTTTTTTGAAAATTTTATATTTCATTTAAGCAAAATGATTTTTATGGACAAGTACAGCGTTAAATATTTTAAATTATTTATTTCTTAAACTTGGTATCATTGATATCATTGATATTTGTGTAAAATTTAAAATAATTTACTTATAATATTTATAAAAAAAAGTACTTATATTTTAATATATAAGTGTATCGAATTAGAAATAAAAAGGACCTGTTGTAATATATTTCGCACGGGGCCCCTAAATAATCAAGACTAACCCTCTTAAGTAGATAGGATCAATCATCAAGAATAACCTTGATAACTTGACACCACCGCCATTCTTGCCTTGGAACTCATAAGTAGAGTGTTAGAGTTAATTGGAAGGTGTTGAATAAAAGAAGTGTATAGTGAGATAAAATTTCCATCTAGTAGTTTGGTTCCTGGTCTCAATATTATATTAGTATCATAATTTTCACCAAGAACAAATTATTTGTATTGCATATCCATGCATATAAAATGTAATGATTATAAGATGCTCAGAGGCTCTCGTGCATAATGCCTTTGAGATCTTTACTTATAGTCCTGTGGAAAGGATTCAATTCTGGACATGGACAAGGCATCAATCATTTCTATAATGAAGGAACTGAATGTGAACAATAAACATATGAAGGGAACTTTCATTGGTAATTTTACCTATTATAAGGAACATGCAAATAGACATAAAGGCCATGCAAAAAGATGGAAAGATATCATGAGACAACTATCTGAATTCACCTGATACTGATCCTTTTCAGCAGAGCATACCCCACGTGTATATCTCTCCTCAATAATGTGGGTTGAATTATCTGTATTTATCAAATTCATGTCAATTCTTTCAGCACAACATCAGAAACTTTAAATATATTCATAAATGAAGCGATCTCAGATTTCTGTTTCAATTCTTAATTATTAAACACAGTGTACCCGCTTTAAGGAACTTACAAGGATGATACTCAGATTGAAGAAAACTAGGGCTCATTTCTGAATTCAAGACAAATCCACCAGCCAAATCCTCTTTCGTCCTCAAACTCTCCTTCTCATGACCGTCTTCAGACTCATTGTCCGACTCCAAAAATATCAACCCACTAACTCCTACCAAAACACAACAGCAGAAATATAAATATATATATATGAATCCAATTCAAGCTAATTTAACATTTGGTCATTCGAATAAAAATCAACTCAATTCATTATTAATTCACCCAAAAAATGCATTCCCTACAAGGGCAAATCTTTCCGTTAACGAATCAATCGATAATTTCATAAAACTTACCACCGCTCAACCAATATAAAACCAGGCACAAAATACAGAACGTAACACCACGAATTGCAAGCCCTAACAAAAACTCCTCCAAACAAAATGACCGTACAAACTCTCAATCTTTCATACCCAAAACAAAAACAACGACATTTGTGATTACCAGAGAAGCCGTTCTCCGAGGCGGTGGTGGCAGTGGCAGTGATGTTAGGATCGGAGGAGATTCTAGCGCTGCATTTGATGATCGAAATATCGGAATCGAGGAGCACATCGGGAGAGATTGGGGTGGAGAGAGACGATCGATTAGGTTTCTCGGGGGTCGGATCGTCATCGACAATCACAACTGCGGATTCAGCCTTCCAATCTTCATCTCTGCTTCTTTTGAACAAAGGAGAAGAGTTATCGTCGTCCGAGATGATTTCCACCGGGAGAGACTGAGCCATGGATTATTGCGCGCGCGTGTGTGTGCGTGTTTTGGGATTCTTTGAACTCTCGACTCTGCGCGGGACGATGCGTTCGGTACGCTTGGTTATGTGCACGTGATATGCACGTGTCTTTAATTTAAAAATAAAAATACGTATTTTAACATTTGTACAAGGTTAATTAATATAAACTTTCATTTGAAAGTTTATATTAATTTAATAAAAATTCATGTTAAAAAATAATGAAAGTAATGCAAATGAATTGAAATATCATTAAAAAAGAATAAGAAGGAGAAAAAAAATCAAATTGATATAAATTCTCACTCTTTTTTATGCTTTAATATTTAATGAGTTTTTTTA
>JAJIYU010017665.1:0-11584 GCA_030144865.1 Tinospora cordifolia | reverse complement strand
TGAAATAGAGAACCCAAAGGCCTAGAAAAAGAATAAGAGTGGTGGAAAGGCACCACAGACCTATAAATAAGGGCAGAACAAAGACAAGTCAAGGGAAGAAGCTAAGATGCTGGGATTGTGTTTCGTATGCAAGCAAAAGGGGCATTTGGCAAAAAATTGCCCAACTGCACTAGCTTAGGCTTCCCAACAACAACAATAGAATACTCAGGGGGGAAATCAAAATGGGCGACCTCAAGCCAAATAGAATCAGAATGCTGATTAAGGGCAAAACCAAGGCCATGGTCAGAACCAGGCCAAAATGTTCGCGGTTGAGACCCAGGAAGACCAGGCCCCTGCAGTAGAAAGTACATTCCTATTGTTTAACGTTGTTTTGAGACTGTTGTTTGACTTGGGTACCTCAAAATCTTTTATCTCTATAAAAACTAACTGATATGTTACAACTTGTGACATAAACAATGCTTGTGACTTTGAATGTGTCCACACCAATAGGAACCATTGTGACTTCAGAAAAGATGTGTAGTTGTGACCTTAGGTTTGGGGATAAACTTTTAACAGTTAACCTATATACGCTACTTTTCCATGGCTATGATGTAATCTTGGGGATGGATTGGTTAGACTAGTACCAGGCCCAGATAGATTGTCCTAAGAGAGGGATGACCATAACATTACCTTCTGGAGAGATCTTTAAAATCAATGGGGATATGCAGAGACTACCAAGGAGTCCAAGCCTAGCCTTGCTGAATTGTTTGAAGCAGAGGGATGAGTTCGAAGAATTCTCTGAAGAAGAACTTACTGACTTGAAGAATATTCACGACTTAGCTGTAGTCAGTAAATACGAGGATGTGTTCCCAAATGACTTACGTGGTTTACCACCAGTAAGAGTGTTAGAGCTCAAGATTGAACTTCACCCTAGAACCAACCCTATAGCCATACCTCCTTATAGAATGGCGCTAGTAGAACTAATTGAGCTGAAAACTCAACTGGTCGCACTCAAGGAGAAAGGTTTCATTAGGCCGAGTGAATCACCCTGGGGAGCCCCAGTACTATTCATGAAAAAGAAGGATGGTTCCTTGCGACTGTGTGTCGACTATTGAAAGTTGATTCAAGCTACAGTAAAGAATAAATATCATTTATCAAGGATTGATGACCTATTTGATCAATTACGATGAACCACTCATTTCTCTAAAATTGATCTTAGGTTAGGATACCATTAACTGAGGATTCGAGAGTCTGACATCCACAAGATAGCCTTCAAAACAAGATATGGACACTTCAAGTTCATTGTAATGCCCTTTGGTTTGACCAATGCCCCGGTAGCCTTCATGGATTTGATGAACCGAGTGTTCAGACAGTGCCTTGACTAGTTTGTAGTGGTATTCGTAGATGATATACTAGTTTACTCTAAATCAGAAGCTGAGCACCTAGAACACTTGAGGATCATACTAGAAACCCTCAGAAGAAACCAGCTATATGGTAAATTCAATAAGTGTGAGTTTTGCATGAAAACTGTAAAGTTCCTAGGCCACGTTGTATCAGTAGAAGGCATCTCTGTAGATCAGAAGAAAGTGGAAGTGGTTATGAACTAGAAGCAACCCAAGATAGCCACAGAAATCAGAAGTTTCTTGGGCTTGGTAGGCTACTACAGAAGGTTCAGTAATGACTTTTCCAAGTTAGCAGAACCCATGACTAAGTTGACCAAAAAAGGAGTTAAGTTCCAATGGAATGAAAAATGTGAATGGTCATTCCAAGAATTGAAGACAAGATTGACTATGGCTCCTATTCTAGTCACCCCAACTCCGAATGTTACTTACACACTGTATACTGATGCCTCACTAAGTGGATTAGGCGCAATCTTAATGCAAGAAAAGCAAGCTATTGATTTTGCCTCAAGACAACTGAAAGTCCATGAGAGAAATTACCCTACTCACGACCTTGAGCTAGCGGCCATTGTGTTTGCCCTGAAGATTTAGAGACACTATCTTTATGGCGATAAATTTGAGTTGTTTTCAGCTCACAAGAGCTTGAAGTACATCTATACCCAAAATGAGTTGAAACTTAGGCAACGGAAATGGATGAAGTTCTTAAAAGATTATGATTTTCAACTACACTGCCATCCAAGAAAGGCCAATGTGGTGGCTGATGCCTTGAGTAGAAAGTTCAACAAACAAGGTAAAGAAAAAGGCCATATGTACCAATTGATTGAAGATTTTAGGTTGGGTGTAACCCTTAATGAAAAAGAAGCCTATCTCTACAACATGTCTTGCCAACCGAACCTATTATATCAGATCAGGGATGAACAAAAGCAAGACAAGTGGCTTGCTCAACTAATTGAAGGAGTCACATAAGGAAAGTATACTGACTTCAGGATGGATGTTGAAAACATCCTAAGGCTCGGGGAAAGGATATGTGTACCTCAGCAGGGATAGAACAAACATGTTATACTTGATGAAGCTCATCATTCTAAGTATACCATGCACCTTGGTGGGGATAAGATGTACCATAACCTCAGAAAAACCTACTGGTGGAGAAGAATGAAAAGGGACATAGCTAAATACATCTCTAAGTGTTTAACATGCCAACAAGTGAAAAAAGAACACCAGAAACCCTCTGGAATGTTACAACCACTCCCAATCCCTAAATGGAAGTGGGATAACATTGCCATAAACTTCGTTAGTGGTTTACCCAGGAACCAAAAAGGAAAAGACATTTTTTGGGTGATAGTGGATCGTCTCACCAAAGTGGTTCACTTCTTGCCAATCAGATCCATAAACCAAGTTAGCAAGCTGGGAGAAATCTATGTGAAAGAAATCGTTAGACTTCATGGTGTACCCAAGACTATCATGTCTGACAGAGACTCTCACTTCAAATCATAATTCTAGCAAAGTCTACAGAAGGAGATGGGTACTAAGCTCACTATGAGTACAATCTTTCACCCTCAGACGGATGGTCAGTTTGGGAGAGTTATCTAGATTTCAGAAGATATGTTGAGGTCTTGCGTTTTAGACTTCAAGGGGAATCAAAGAAAGTACTTACACTTGGCAGAGTTTGCCTATAACAACAGTTATCAGGCAAGCATAAAAATGGCACCATGTGAATCTCTCTATGAAAGACCCTGCAGATCACCTACCTGTTGGGTGGAAGAAACGAACAACCAAGTCAAGTTAATACAAAAGAGATTGGCTACTACGCAGAGCTGTCAAAAGAGCTACGCAGACAAAAGGAGAAGACCATTAGAGTTCCAAGTTGGAGACAAAGTATTTCTGAGGATTAGTCCTCAAAAGGGTATCAAGAGTTTCAGATTCAAAGGGAAGTTATCTCCAAGGTTTGTCGAACCTTTTGAAATAATTAGAAGAATCAAGGAACGTGCTTATGAGTTGGACGTACCAAACTGGATGACTTCAGCACATAACGTATTCCATGTATCCATGTTGAGAAAATACGAACTTGAACCCTTTCATATCATTCACTGGGAGGAAGTGAACGTTCAAGATGATGCTACCTATGAGGAAACAACAGTCATAATCCTTGACCACAAGGTATAGAATCTAAGAACAAAGGATATCCCATTAGTGAAGGTGTTGTGGAAACATCACGGGGTAGAAGAAGCCACGTGGGAACTCGAAAGCAAGATGAAGACCAAGTACCCGCATCTATTCTTAAGGAATACCTAAATATGTACAAATTTCGAGGACGAAATTTTTTCTAAGGAGGGTAGGTTGTAAAATTTCGAAAAGTTCATATGAAATTTGAATTTTCACTTAGAAAATCATACGAAATTGATGAATGGGAAATTTGGCAAGTCATAGTTTACCCAAATGAGGAATAAAAATCAATTTAGTGGATTTTTGGAAGAAAATATGTGAATATAATGCATAACTTGGGATATCATAGCCAAAAATACAAGGATATGTGCAATTTTTGATGAAAACAGGATTAGAAAGTCAATTGGGATCGAGATTTGGCAAAATTTTGAAAAGAAAGCAAGAAATTTGGTTGAAAAATCAAAAATAAACTTAAAAACACTATGAACCATAGATCTGGAATCTGATCTCACGATCCGACGGCCACGATCAAAACTGCATATATGCACGAGCGCATTGGATCATCAAGATCAAACGGTCAGAGATTCACATATGAAACTCGAGGATGATTGTGCGGACAGAACGAAATTCGTTGATCACGAACTAAGGTCTGCACACCGTGATCGAGGATCATCCGGTTGTCGAGATCGAAGTTGCGTTGAGAGAACGCGAATAGTGTTGTGCGCGAACTGTTGATGCGCTCGAGGAAATCCAATGGTCGAGATTGAGACTTTGATTTTTGTTGATTGATCCAAGATCAATCCAACGGCCCAGATCAAACTCGTATGCGTGTCTCGAGGAAAATCCTAGGAGCTAGAATAAAGTTGAAATTAAAATATGAAAAAAATAACAAAAAATTCAAAAAAAATATGAAAATTTTGAAAAATTGGTTTCCAATTCCGAAAATTATTTCTAAAATTCAAAAAAAATTCTCATTTTGCTCTAAAAATTAGAAAGTACGAAATTAAGGAGAATTAGAGTGTTATATTCAAAGCAGAACACAAAACTTTTCAATTTTCTCCCTTGAAAAACCTATAAAAACCCCCTAGACTCTCAATTTCATTCATTCCAAAAAATAAGAGTTGAATTTTCCTCTTATTTTCTCTAAGCCTTCTTCTTGGCACCTCTTCCCATCTTCCCTTCTTGTGTGTCTGAAAAGTTCTTCTCTCGAATTGGGAAATTAAGTTAGGCGATCTTCATTGGCATTCGTACGTGGGGGGAATTGCTATCGAAATTCCAGAAGAAAGCGTCACAAGGTGGAAGTGATTTCTAGAGCACCCTTCTGTTCTTATTTGAATTCATGGCATGCTCATTGTTTGTGTATTTTTCATTGAATTCAAAGATTTTTAACTTCAGTTCTAGAATTTTAAATGTTTATTTCAGTATTTCAAATTTGATTCATGTTTGAGGAATCATATCATTCATGCCAAGTTAGTATCATGCTTAGGCTTTTAAATTAAAGTATGGTGTGTGTTTTATGAGTGTATCATGAATTGACTGGGTATATTCTAAATTTTAGTTTGATTTTATATTCTGAAGTTTATTTTATGAGATCATGATATGAGAATTAATCAAAGATGATGGAGATAATAACCCCACGTACCATCATAGTGGTCACGGCGACACTATGGATGTTCTTTTCATATGAGTTAGGTTATATGATTTTTAGACCTATGTACTTGAGAGTCGTGTACCACTGGTGGGTCACCATGTGTAACGGGTTGATGCCGACACATGTCACTAATGGGTTGATGCTGAGTGGGCCCTATTTACTTAGTTAAGAACATCAAGGGATTAAAGGCCCTTTTGGTCTTAGACTCGACTTCAACAAATTGTTGCTTGAAACACCTAATGATTGTAAATGTTTGAATTATGATTATGTTTTGAGTTTGAATATGAAAGATGGTTGTTCGGAAAGGATCCACTGGGTTATGTGCTCACTCCTTCCTTTCTTATTTTTTAGGAACATGAAATCCATGGAGCAGTTGAATATAGATAGTTTCTTAAAAAGTGTCTACAGTATTATATTTTTAGAAAATATCTTCACATGCTGAGGTCCACACAAATGTCTTCTGAGTCAACTTTGTGAGAGGAGAGGCTAATTTAAGGAAGCCCTCTACAAACTTTCTATAATAACCAATTAAACACAAAAAACTATGAATCTTGGTCAATGTAGTTGGTCTTGGCCAATTGATAATGGCCTCAACCTTAGCAGAATCAACTAAAATACCCTTTGCACTTATTACATGACCCAAAAATCATACCTCATTTAGCCAAAACTCACATTTGCTTAATTTAGCATACAATCTATACTCTTTCAAAGTCCTCAGAGTGATATCGAGATGTTGTTCATTATCTTCTCGAGTCTTGGAATATATGAGTATATCATCAACAAACACATTAATGGAATGATCAAGATATGGTTTAAATATTCTTTGCATTAAATCCACAAACATAGTTGGAGCATTAGTTAATCCAAAAGGCATCACAAGAAATTCATAATGACTTTATCTTGTTTTAAAAGCGGTCTTTGGCATGTATTCTTCTCAAACCCTTAACTGGTGATACGCAGATCTCAAATCAATCTTAGAAAAGAGTTTGGCACCATTCAACTGATCAAATAAATCATCAATGCATTGCAAAGGATATTCATTCTTTATAGTCACCATGTTTAACTAATGATAATCAATACACAAACTTAAGCCTCCATCCTTCTTCTTTACAAACAATACAAGTGTGCCCCAAGGTCACATACTCGGTTTAATAAACCCTTTAGTTCTCAGCTCATCTATTTGCACTTTAAGTTCCTGAAACTCTTTTTGGTGTTATTCGATATGAAAGAATGTAAATAAGCTTAGTATTAGACATCAATTCAATAATAAAATCTATCTCTCATTTAGGCGTAACCTGAAAAATCATTTGGAAACACATCAAGGTGTTCACAAACTATGAGAATATCAGCTAATTGTATGCCTTTTGCTTTTTCCACTATTGAGCACATAACATCCTACACCCCTACTTATTCATTAGTAGCCATATGACCTCGAGTAGGAAGTTGTAAAGATTTCATAGCTCCATACACAAACGAGGATTGATTTGGTATCTTTTACTCTTTTGGAAAAGTAGTCAACACATATATGATAGGTTGCCAACCAATCTATGCCTAAAATAGCATCAAATTCTAGAAATTTTAGAACTCTAAGATTCACAATCATTTCATGACCATCATATTTTACCACACAATCTTCACACACTATGTTTGTATATATTCTTTCCCCAGTTGTTGTACCCAAAATCAAAGTTGCGCTAGTCCTAATAGATGACAAATGCAATCTATCTACCATATGCCCAGGAATAAATGATAAAGTCAATCCATCATCAATCAAAACATACATAGAAGTATTACAGATATTGATAGTACCTTCAATGAGCTACTTGATGGAATTAAGATCAGGCTCTGTTACTGCTCCAGCCTGTTCACACATCCACACTGCAATTCCAACTCCTTGGCTAGTAGGTCTTTGGGTTGCAAATTGTGGACGCTGAAAAGCTCTATGTCCAAGCATCTCACACCTAAAATGAGTAAATGGTAGTCTACCTGATACAAAAGTAAAAGATGCAACTTCAGACCCTGTATTTCCTGCTATCATATGAGGTCTGCTCCTAGTTTGTTGTTGTGGTCTCCTTGGTTATTGTACACCTCTGCCTGCCACATATGATGCTAATGGTGGTGTTGACCCTATCACAACTAGAGCTGCAGATGCCTCAACTTTGCTACCCTAACCACTATATCTGGGCATCTTATTTGGTACTAGCATTCTCTTCTGATAATATGGCCTTCCTTGTCACAGGTAGACTCATCTGTCCTACTAGTGCAATCGGTGTTGTTGGCGAGTTTACTGTCATACCCATAGCAATAGTTCTCCTTATCTTGGCATTAGCGTGGGTAGTCTCAAAATCTCCAGCCTGTCTGGTTGCTTGCTCGTTTGTTTATACCCTTGCCAAAGCTAATCCCTCACGAATGCAATCACAATATCCATCTCGGATCCACTGGATCTGAAGCTCGTTTATGGCTACCATCTCTAGAGCAAATAAAGCTAATTGATCAAATTCTTGTCTATACTCTTTGACTATCATACTTCCCTGAATCAGACGCATAAATTCATTTCTCTTCTTATCTTTCTCACATCTTAGGTAGAATTTTTTATAGAATAGCTCCTTAAACTTAATCCATGTCTTAACCTCAATACCTCTAGTGGCCATTCTTCTCCAGCAGTCATCTGCTTTATCAACTAATTTAAATCTCGCAAGTTTCACCTTTTTTGCATCTAAAGCTTGCATATCCGCAAAGATAGTTTCTATCTTGTTCATCCATCTTTCTGCAATTTCAAGATCAAGACCTCCTAGAAATTCAATTGGACCCCTATGCTTGAAAGCTTTCATTACTTTCTCATACTTATCTCCCTCAATATTGGGATCCACAAGTGTTACCACCTCAGCTTGAATTGGAATAGGAACATCAACTGGTTCAGCTCTACCCCTCACAGGAACACTCGCACTACTCTGTTTCCCTTCTGCTAACACATTCTATGGATCTTGTTTGTTGCCCTGCATCTGTGCCAGTAGAGTAACTAGTAGTGCCTGTTGTTGTTGTTGTGAGGTAAGTATAGCTTCTAGTGTTTGGTTCAACATTTCATTAGGATCCATAGTTGATCTTGCTTATTTTTCCTTTCAACATTGAAATTTACAAGCAAATAAAACTTCATGAAGATCAAAATCCATGGTACTTGTTAGCCTAAAATAGCTATCAATATAAATACTATTATAAGAAAATATAACATTATATGAAACTTTTATCTTTTTAAAGCTTTTAAAATCTTAGGCTCTAATACCAACATTGTAGCAACCCACTTCATAAAAGTAACATCATGACTAGCACATAATATCATATATGCTATACATATGTATATAATACCATGACAACCTCTCTGACTTTGTATGACACAATATCCATAAAGAAAAATTTTTGACAGAATCTACCCTAAAATCTTGACTTATCCCAGAGGAAAATCATCACCTGACAAACAGTTTATCATTCCACCACTCCATAATATATAATATTCAACATATTATCATCAACCATAATTCATAATGTATAATCCACAATTTTCAACACCCTTATATAATGTACACACATTTATGTCCCTCTAGGTGATATTTCACATACAGTGATAACTATAATTATACAAAAATATAGCTTACTAAACAATTTAGCTTATGTACACAACAATAACTAAAGAGTCATCTACTCTCATCCTGCTAGCTTCTTCCCTTTCCTATCTGTTCTTGAAATGTTAAAGATGATAAGTGAGCTACCACATGCCTAGTGAATATTCCTTATTTATGGCTTTAGATGCATTTAAATAACCATGATAAATAAATACTCACACGATGCCAACAACTTAACCCGCTGAGCACGTATTTCACTTCCTTCTATAATAATCAGTCTCTCCCAAATTTACTATAAAATCCAGTAATACATAATCCATCACTTCATATATAATATCTATTTTCATTTGCATTAGTTCTTATTTAATAAAAATCAAAGGTTTTGATATAAGATCACCATTCACATAATACCAAAAATAATTATTACTCACCAAAATTACTGTCTAATCACTCCTCGGTATCCACTCCAAAATCTAGGTTCCAATCTACCACAATCATCCTATCACAGAATCAGTTTATATGCACAAATTAAATTCAATTCATTTTTATAAATAATTTCTAACGTATTTATTTCTTTTATATTTAGTCTTACATGTACATTAGACCTCACGTATTGATGCACATTAACTTGAATATTCTCAATAACCTTTAAAATTAATTTCCTACTCATATACCATATTTTTATAGCAAAAAATAAAATAAATAGGCTTCTCAAATATATTTTTACTAATTTTTTTCTAATTTTTGTAAATAACTCAATTGGTCAATCATTCACCAAAAATCCAATTGCTATCCAAAATTCATAAATTTGGTGTCGATGGGTACATATTTTCGTTCCCTCCATTTCTATGAGATCCAATAAAAGTTTTATTATAGTTTTATTAAGGTTTAACATACCAAAAGCCCCTCAAAAGTTATTCAACTTTGAGTATTTATTTTAGTGTCTACGAAACAAACAAATTAAAATGAACTACATATCTGAGATCTACGTATCACTAGAAGTATAGTGGTATAATTTTTACTGAGTTTTATCCATGGTGAGGAAAGGCCCTATCTTTTGGGTAGTATTATAAAATAGGAAAAAGACCAATTAAGGCCTAATTAAAATATTATATCTCCTTTCAGGCTAAAAACTATTTTAAACCTCTTTTTAGGCAAGTTGTTGCTAGTTGGGCGCCATGTCATTGCCAGCTGGACAGCAACTTGCTTACCACGTGGAGCAAATTTTTTTTGGGATTAGAGTGATGCTGCCCATTGAATGGGTGAAATTATTAAAATTTTTTGAAATTTCAGCCATGTCGCCATTGACGAGGTGACATAGCTAAAATTTCAAAAAAAATTAATTTATGAATTATGTCGCTCATTGAATGGGATGCATGGTTGAAATTTCAAAAAAAATTAAAATTGGAAGCAATGCCTAAAAATTCAAGCATGCCACCCATTTAATGGGCAGCATGCTATAAATCGCACACCCCCAACTTTCCTTTCTTGCACCTTCCTCCATTGCCCAACTTTCCTTTATCGCACCTTCTTCTCCCCTTCTACAATTTGAGCATGCCGCCCTTGCGGATCTTCTTCTCATTACACCATCTTCATCACCTTCTTCGTCTTCTCCATTTGTTGTGAACCTAGCAGCCTACGATGTTTGTTTTCTTGGTGAGTTCATTCTTCTTCATCTTCTTCAGTTGCACAGCTTGTTCTTCTTTGTCTTCTTCATCTGTAGCCAACTCATTCGTCTTTGTCTTCTTTTTCTATAGCCAATATCTTCTTCTTCACTTTCATTGTGCCTTCGTCTTCTTCGTCTGTAGCTAGCTCCTTCTTCTCTTTGTCACCATCTTCATTGGCCCTTGCATTTTTCCCAGCACCGACAACTAGCTCGTTATATTCTATTGTGTTATTCTATTTAACAAGGAGGTAAAACTTATATATTGTTACTTTGGTGTTTATATTTTGTTCTTATTAAGAAATGTGGTTTATGATAGACCTTAATGTATTTTTGGATTAAAAAAGAATTTGGTTATTATTTTTTTGTAACTGTTTTGTTAGGCGATTTGCCCTTTTAAGCAAAATACCTTTGCACTTGTTTGTTTTTATCGTGGACATGTTTTTATCACACTCTAATTTATCTTAGGAATAAACCAACCCTCACTGTAGAGAACAAAATTTCTTCTTTGTTTAGACACTAAAACTAGCTTTAGAAAATGACCAACAAATTGACGTAGAACTTTATAATATCTTGGTTTGAGAAATAATAGTTTATTACACTTAAAATTATCATAGTTGGGTTATGAGAAGACCTATTTGGAGACTTTATTTTTTTGTAAAAAAAGAGTAAATGTTGACTAGTTGTAATAGTGTGCACGTCAATTTTATTTATTGTTAGTTGGATGTTGAATTTTTATTTTTCTTATGAAGAAATGAAAGTCTTTTTTTTTTCTTTTGAAAATGTGAGATTAAAATTATGGTTATTAATATACATAGTGTACTTTATTGTTTTGTTAATATTATTGTCGTTCCCAGAGGTGTTGTTTGTGTTGGTTGTTATGTTTGTTTGGGATGTAAGATACAAATATATATATATTTATAGGATAAGAAAAAAATTAGAGGAATATATTGTGACTCATTTTCTAATGTAATGACTTTTTATTTTTTAAAGTGATCATATGTAACACCCCAACCCCCATGTTTCTTTGATTTGAGTGTTGGACCTAACCACCATTCTTTTTGACAGTGGACTTAACCAATATGTGGGTTGGGTCCATGCTACTTTACAA
>JAJIYU010017664.1:0-11565 GCA_030144865.1 Tinospora cordifolia | reverse complement strand
AAAAAAAAAAGAAAAGATTTTTTGTTCTACAATCAAACAAAAATGAGAAAATTCCTGATAACAAAGTAGAGCTCAAGTAAACTGAGAATGCATTTAGAACGCAATCGAGAAATAAGAGCACAATCCAAAAAATAAGAAAAAAATGGAAAAAAAACATTTCTCTATCATTTTTCTGAAAACAGCTAAAAAAAATGAAGTTTTGTTTTTCGAAACTGTATCCAAACTATGAACCAAACAGGGTCTATGTTGGCTCAAGATAGTGAACATATGTGCTATGTGGGAGCAAAACATTGAGTATAAACCTGTAATCCATCTAGCAGTTTTTCTTATGGTAAATGAATATAATTTTTTTTTCTTCCGTGTGTGTGTGTGGTGGGCAAGCAGGTAAGATCGATCGATCAATCAAGGTTAGATGACGAAGATGACCTTTGAAGGATCGACTTTCTGGAAGTTCTTAACGACGCAGATGACGCGATCTAAGACCTCCTGTTTGTCGAGGAATGATCCTCTCACCTCCTCAGAGAAATTGCGTCGGAGAAGATTGAAAGAGAGTGCGAATCTAGAGTTACGGTTTGGAAGTTGAACAACAGCTACTCGCAGATGCTTCAGAACGGCGTTTCTCGCTGCAGATGCCGCCATTACTCACACACACAACTCACTCGCAGCTTCCAGAAAGGAAAATATTTATACACATCCAACGCTCACACCATTCACTCTGATAAATATTGAATAAATATGTGTTATAACCTTTAAGTTGTAAATAATAAAATTTAATAATATTTTTATCATTAAATAATGAGCGAGTCGTGATCGAATGACCAACTCCATATCACAAAGGCCATGGGGTCCTCTTCCTGTTCAAAGAACTCTTAACTTATAAACAGAATTGAGCTCAGTATCCGTTCCATTTATCTTACATAATCCCTAGAAAGATGATCCTAATAATAGCTTTGATAGTACTAAAGATGTTTGTAATCCATAAAGGAATTGATTTAAATTTGTGGGTTGGTGATTTAGGGTATCTTCAACAATGCAAATACAGATTGGAAATCGAAAATTATATTTTTTAATGTAATTTAATGTAAAATTAACGTAATAAAAATGAAATAATCTTTAATGTCTATTAATTGTAATTATAGATACACATCCTCCCCATATTGATGATTTAACATCCAAATTTGCATCAAAGATGTTCTAACAAGTGTTATCAACCAACTAACCTAAGTAAACCAATTGAACTGAAACTTTTAGATTGATTTAGTTTGATTTAAATAAGTTAAATTAAGTCTTAAAATACCTAAATCGAGTGATTTGAGGTTTGGATTCTAAATTGAATTGTTAACAACCCGGTCAAACTTGATCATACCCTAACAAGTAGAGAAGATGCGGCAACTGTGCTATTCGAGAAAAAGCAAAGAAAAAGTAAGTGAAAAAGAAAAGTATGTTAACAAATTATCATTTCCATTGAGAAATTCAGTGAGTAGCTTAACATCAAACCATGTGTAAGCTATAACATATAAACATTGAATCATGAAGAGTTTCACCTGTAGAATGATATTTCAAGCAGAGGTTTGAGGGTCTTAAAAGATATATATAGCTTCACAAACATTGAAAGGCTGACTTTATCTGGCAAAGCTTGTCAATCTAGACCTTCTATCATGGAGATTTCGGCTGCAGTACAAGGAAAGTCCTATAAGCTTTCTATATTTAGATCTGTTCCTCAAGAAATGACTGAGACAACCACAAAAACCCTTGTTAGATATTTTTGAAGCACTGGTCAGGATAAAATTTTTTAGCTCAAGAACCAGAAAGATTAGAAATATAATTCACTTTTTCATTGATAAAATGAGAATCAATGTTACAAGTCAATATCATGACTTTTTGCATTTCACGCATATTTGCAAAATAGTAACGACTTTGTGTTACTCTTTTTCCTACTTCCCTAAACATGAAAACTTTCATGGGACCAAAATGAGTTTACCAATAGATCACAATCAAACTAATAGTCAGCTTTTGAAAAAATCTACCACAGAATCTGCATCAATGTTTTCTCACAGAAATACATCATCGCATCCCTCAGCAATCTGTTTCCTGTAAATCAAGCATGAAAAACACAAGGTTTCAGCCATTCCAGGTTTGGATACTAACAGAGTAACACCACTAAGTCATCAAACAGGAAAATTATAGCTCAAACACTCCAAGGAAAATTTCTACAGTACATATTTGATTCTTCAACATGTACAACATCATCTTTTTCACTTTCGTAATAGAACATTTGCATATTGCTTTCAGTTAAAAAAGGCTTCTATCTGGGAATAGATCAAACTCAAAGTATCTGCATTATATAACCTAAAAAACTCAAAATGTTATCTTCTATTCAAACAAAGAAAGTCCAAAAAAAAAAAAAAATGAAATAAGATAAAATAAAACCAAATGTTCAGTTTCCTCCTATAGAGTAAAATAAAAATATTCCTTCTACCTATCTGCTTCCAAATTCTAATCTGTTTTGCTCACCAACCTTTTCAAATTACAGCAGGCTCTTTTTTACCCAATTTGTCATTCTTTATTTGTTTGGCCTCATTTTTCTCATAATCTAACCCATTGTTCACCTAAAGGAATGACGTTAAAAGAATTCCCGCACTTCAAGGCAACTGAATATCAAACTCATCAATCATAAGAGCCTCTGTAGTTTAATGACATAAAAATTCCATACATCCAACAAAATTTATTGAACTTGATTCCATCATTGACATCATCATCATCTTCTTAAAAAAAAAAGCAAAAACAAGAACAAAAAGATTTAAGAATGTCATATTATTATAGAGAAAAAAAAAGATGGAAGAGAGAAAAGGATGTGGCACAATACATACAGAAAATATAACAGTTGCAACCACCATCACCCCATTAGAATGGAACAACCACCCACCATATACCCTGTGACTGATCTTGGATCAGGTGTTGTCCCCAATTCCTGTAACATTCTGTTCTAGGGAAGCCCGCAGAAAATTTGAAAATGGAGATTCACCCAATGGAACACTTATTCTCAGAGCCTCTGTTCATTTTTCATGCTGTTATGAAAAATCTGCCAATTGCTTTCCAGCCATAACGCCCAAATAGTAGCTAGTACCATGATCTTCCCAATCTCCAACCATTTTTGAGACTCTATGAAAAACTGTAGACAACAGAGTCCATCCTCAAACAAAGGTGGAGGGATAAACAGTTAAACACCACTTCACATACTGGCAACCACTTGCCCACATGAAATTAACACAATCATAATGACAAATGCTCCATTGATCCCTGATCTTGTTGACAAGGAATGTCAGTATAAGTACAGAAATGGAACTCTTCTCTGCAAAACTTTGCTCGTAATTAACTTCGTATTTAACAAGGTCCACCCTAAAAAGAAACTGTCTTAGATGGAACATGTGCAACCAAAGGAAATCGATCAAAGGAGATGTGATATATGGAGGAAAATCCAAAATGAATTCATAAAAAGATTCGCATGTGAAACGGCCAAAAGGATACCTTGTCAAAGTCTTGAAGAAGAGAAAACGGAAGAGATCTCTTATACTTGGTTAGGGCTCCAGATGGAGGAGGTCCAGTGAGATAAAAGTTCCAATAAGGTCCACGAGATTCGGCAGGACAGGTTACAATGTGAGTTAGGCTGATGATGACCAGAAGATAATTCGTAAAACCTAAGAAAGCAAGAGGCGTACGTGGTGATTCCACACCACTTATCTTCCTAGAAGGAAAAGATAATGTGTTCTCCAAAAATAGGAGCCAAAGATGCAATGAACTGTCAGGGCTTCTATAGAGGTTCCAATGTCCAACCAAACATATGCTTTTCTGAGAATGTTTCCGATAACCTTCCACCAAATAACAACCTACACTATGCAATCCATATTCCTCATCTCGAGATTCACTATCCCTAATTCCCTCTTTGTCAATTGTATTCTGAACAATAGTCAAATTGATCAAATGGTAGCTGTTTTCAATGTCCATAACTCTCCATAGAAAAGATCTCATTTTCTTTTCAATGACCTTCAATACCCCAGTTGGCATCTTGAACATGAACATGTGAAGACAGAACATAGAAATTGTTGTCATCATAAAAACAAAGAAAAAAAAGGCCTTGTATAAATTTGGGTCAATCATTCACACAATGGATCTTCTTTGTCTCTTCCCTCAACAACACTATGCTCTTTTTCTTTACTATCCAGTTTCCTTATCCAAGGCCCAAAAAAAATTAAAAATAAAAATCTAAACATCAGTCAACCTCATATCGTCAGCTAAACTCACTACTGAAAGTTCCCTACCTAAAGGGTGTGATTCGTCTAAACTGTGTAATTAGTTTTTTTTTTTTTTTTTTTGGTAACTTTTTTTTTGGGTTCTTTGTAAAGATTGCCATCCAGGTCAAACATTAAAGATCCATCAAGTGGCATCCACGACTCTGAAATAACTGAAGCAAGGAATCAGCGCAAACCTTGTGTGTAGTCAGGTAACAAAGTCCTTTAGACCATCTTAGTGTCTACTGAATGAGCATGGCTCTAGAATGAGCATGGAGTCACCCAATGCATGTGGCTCTAAAATGATCAAGGGATTCTGGCACCAAAGTACACCAGCTGAACCCATCTTATTGTCCTAAATAAAAAGAGCAACATTTTCACCGAAATTTTGGTCTATAAGAGAATAGCTACCAATAATTTTTATAATAATACAAGCCCTAATTCCCTTATCTTGTAATGGATATACAAGGTACCAGCATCCATTACATCTTAAAGAAATAACCCAACTTCCACTTCATACTCTGTTGAACGTAAAAAATGAAAGGATTATGCAATAATACATTAGTGAAAAGTGGCATATGAACATAGACAACAATGGCTGGAATAGAAAGAGTCATCTACAGCTTCTGAATGGTAAACTCCATGAAAAAGAAACATGTCTATGTTACTAAGAAAAATTCTAACATAGACGTTCAATCAAATCTATGAACATGACACATGAAATTTACTAAACATACGGCAACCAGCAACAAGAAAACCAGTATTATAAGCACCGAGAAGAGCTGTAAAATAAGCAGTACTTACTCATGCTTAAGTGACGCCATCATTGGTGAGCTTTAACAATAGTATTCACAGCACTGCTTGCTATAACTTTCTGCAAATATGGCTGCCCTGAATTATTTGAAACAAGCAGGGTCATGCTTACCCCATGAAATTGGAGCTAAGAAACATGACTTCCTATTGATCCGGAATAAATGGGGGAAAACATGCAATTCTCTCCACTTCCAAAAATGAAGACAGGTACATTAAACAGAAAAATGGGCCAAAATTCCATTCCACCTCCTGGCTAGCTTCCCAAGGACCACATATTGATATAGTGGTTTTACACTGCAATTCATCCCTGGGAAGCACTGTAACTGCTTTTCGAGCCAACATTCCTGATCCATGACTAGCTCATGGGTGCAATAACGCCTTAGTGCAACGAATGCAGATCCAGATTTCATCAACTGTAGCAGTCTGCTAGTTCAATTGCACATTTGTTCAAAAATCCAACTCAGTGAAACGTTGCAATTGAAGAACTGAAAAACACTAGAAAACCAGTTGCATCCACTAAACCATTCATTGTCCATCTAATCATGCTCTACAATTTCTTGTCTGTTTCTGACATATCCACATCAGTTACATGAGGCCAGTGGCCACAGCTGTTTTTTCTGAAAATGATCCAACAGGCACAAATTATTCCTTAACTAATTCAGTTTCAAATTCTTCCAACATGGGGTTGTGATTAGAATCTCTAACCGAATGTGCTTTCTGCTCCCACATCTGATTCAGAATGCTACAATCATTCTGCTCCTTGCCAACGGATTCAATTCTTTTGTCCACTTTATTTTCATGCCCTTCCAACATAAGAGTATGATTGCAATCAGGATCATCAGCTGACTCCTCGTTCTTAGAATATGGGAGATCATTTTCACTCTGCTTGATATGATTCAAATCCATATGTTTTTCACCTTGCTTCTCACAATTATATTCCAGGTTTACACAGGCTTTCTGTTCAGTAGATTCGAAAATTGGATTTATTTTCTGTTTCGTGTCAGTATGATCCAAAATTTCCTCCATATTCAGTTGAGTAGAGGTATAGTTAACTGCTTCAATTTTCTGCTGATACAGAACAGACTCATTTCTACTAAGCAAAAGCAATGAACCATCTCCCGGAAAAAAATTCTCTTCTGTAGATTTCTTAGTTGGACTTTCATCAGGAACAGATAAATTTTTAGCATAATTTCTATCTTCCTCCATTTGTGATTGGATCTCATTAATTGCAAGTTCCTGTGAATATGTGCACATGGGAGGAGAATTTCTCTCGATGCATTTGTAACATCGGAATCCAAGAATATAACAGCAATTTTCCTCAGTGATCCCAAATGCATCCCCATGAAACCATTCTGCATCACAGCTAAACATAATAAGAACCCAGACTACATAACCAAAACAACATGCAGACAAAAAATTAAAATAATAATAATAATGATAAGGATAACCAAACTTTGATTGGTCGTGCTCTTTCTTTTTTCTTTTTTTTTTCCTTTTTTTTTTTTTTTTGAGCAGAGGCAAAGTATATATTGTATTCATTTCTGAAAAGCTTTGGTTCGTCATCCTCATGTGACAAGAAACAATACCTTGGCAGATTTCGCAATTTACATACACTAATCTGTCTTTATATCCTACTTCAGAGCAAAGACAGCATGTGGGCTGCACAAGGCTATCACTTGATTGCTTAGATGGCAGAAGTAGTTTCCTTTCGGTAAAATTTATTACTCGTGCATCATTAGGCTTTCTAGTTAGTTGAACACCATTCAACCAGTACGTGTGATAAACCTGAGATCTCTTCCGCCTATAGCCACAAACTTCCTTCCTGGACTTTTTAGGCTGCTGCACCTTTTTCTTGGACTTTTTAGGCTTCTGCACCTTTTTATGTTGAGACTGTTTTCCCTTCTTTGCTTTACCACGCTTTTTAGTTGTCAATGCTACATATTTCACTTTCCTTGCTGCTAAACGTTTTGGGCGTTCATTTACAGGGGGTATTTGGGTTTTCTTCTTTTGAACCTTTCCCTTTTTAGGTCTTCCCCTTTTAGGTTTCTTTTTGCATATCTTATCCTGGCATTTGCGGCAGGTATATGCACATTTGGCAGAATCAGCCCTGTTTGTAGGTTCAGACTTCTTGACATGCCTCTTATGGAAATATCCTGAAAAATATTTGTTAAATAAGAAATCAAATTAACACATTAGGTGAATGAGAAATACAAAAGCACCACCATTGGAGCTATCAAAATAATGAAAAACTAAAGGTGCATGTTGATTATCAAACATAAACATGCAAAACAGGTAGCATAGACAAACTCTCTAGCTTGAAACTGAACCAATAATATGTTCTCAGCAGTGTTGTCAAGGCGGTAAGGCGGTTTAAGACGATAAGCCTCCATAAGGCGAGGCGGGGCCTAGGCGAGGACTACGCGCCGTGTTTAATACTTTTTTATAATTTTATTTATTTATATTTTATATTTAATTAATTAATGATATATAAATTATAAAATTATAAATAATGATATATTAGGTAATACATTATGATAAAATCATGATCATCATAAGTTCACATACTTCATATTCATAATATTAAAAAAAAGAAGAGCTAATTTTGCGCGCGCGAGTGAGAGAGAGAGAGAGAGAGAGAGAGAGATACGTAAAGAACAAAAGAGTGACGTAGATAGTGAGAGACAGAAGAGAGACCTAGATAGATAGATAGAGAGAGAGAGAGAGAGAGAAGAGAAACGTAGAAAGATAGAGAGGAAGAGAGTAGAGAGAGAGGGGGGGACATAGAAAGACAGAGAGGGAGAGATGCAAAAAGAGATAGAGGCATAGCAAAGAGAGTAGGAGAGACGCAGAAAGAGAGCAGAGAGAGAAAGGGAGAGACACGCACAATGAGATGGAGAGAGTCGTCGGAGTCGCTCACCGAAAAAGACGTCGGAGTTGCTCGCCGGAGTGTCGGAGATGATCGTCAGAGTCTCAGAGATGATCGTCGACGTTGGTTCGAGTCATTTGACTTTGAAAGGTTTAGGAACGGAGTTATTAAATTTAGGTTAAAATTAAAAAAATAATTAATTAATTAAAAGCCCTCCTATTTTTTTTAAATTTGTAGAGAAGCCCTTCTAGCACCTAGGCGGTGGCCTAGGCATTGAGAGGGTCTGGACGCCTAAGCGACGCCTTGACAACACTGGTTCTCAGTCATAATTAATGTCACTTCCACATCCACCAACTCGGATCAATCAGGATTTTATAGTTCAGAAGTCAAATCAGAAGGCTGTTCTAAAATGCAAACTGGCATTTTAGACCAATGGTGAAACAAAGTAACCAAGGTGCAAACCATAACAAATTAAAACAGGCAGTTTTTTTTTTGGTCCATTTTTTTCCTGAGAGGAAACAAACACGCACCATAGAATGCAATGGCCACAATCATAGCAAAAATCACCAACTAATCTCCCCACCAAATCCTCCATGATAAAATGACTCAAACCAAAGAACTCACAGTCTCACGCAAGCCTCTAACAATGCGGTCAATGCCTCATTGTGTCATTGGCTAAAACAGGCAGTTAAATCTTGAACACAACAAATTTAGTGGTGTATTATTTTCCCCCATAAAAGCCAGAATTTGCATTACAAGTTATGATATACTTCAAATTCATGAAACTAAACATTAACCTGGACCACAACAGCAAATAGTTTGGGTGTTATGAACAAAAGCTCAAAAAAGCCTTTTCATAGGACCGCATTTAAAATGATAAATATGTCTTCTCATGAATATAACAAATACTGTGTCTTGAAAACAAGGGAACACAACCATCACCTACAATGACTCCAATTACTTGGGCCAACAAGACGAAGCAACACGATTCATGTTAAGCAAATCACACACTTCAAAGTCAAATCTACCTACCTTTTCACCAGTTAATGTTAAAGTGAAAGGCACATTCAAGATTTAGGATATGGGGTTTAAGGTCTAAGGTTAAGTAAAAAATTTTAACCAAAAACACAAACAATCAAATTGCAGAAAAAAAAAGAAAAAGAAAAAAAAAAGAGGAAATATGTGAAGTTAACATTACTAATCGAAACGAAATTACAGACAAAAGGCAAAGAGAATTTCAAACATTCTAAAATTTCAAATCATCATATATTTTAAAGGAGATAGACTTACCTTCACAGTTTAAGATCTAGGTTTAGGGTTTTGCTCTATGGCTTTAGGGATTCTATCCTATAGGCCAAAAAAAAAAGGCTTGAGGAATAATTAGGTAAGTAAAAACTTTGAACAAAGTATTTTCACTTAGTTTAACTAGTATAAAATGACAATTAGACAGAAAAGGCACAAAAATTCCAAACCACTTCAAATTTCAAAGCATAAACGTAAGAAATACAAAAATTAAAAATTAAAAACAATTGACATCCATATTACAGGCACCAAAATCATTATAATGATATTAATGCTAAAGGAATTGACTTACCTACTAGCATTGTTAACACCATATGAGTATTTAGGGATCAAGCTCTAGGGTCTAGGGTCTAATGTTATTGCATTATTAATCCTGGACCTCCTCCTCGCATTTTAGATTTTAGGGATTTTGTAAATCGCCTTTGCAGGAAAATCAAAACATAACATGCAAACAGAAATTGACAAGCAAAGGGAACAATTACCTTCACAGCTCTGGCAATTCACAGCGTCCCTGCCATTAAGGAAAGAAAATGAGTTTGCTAGATATATCATGAATAAAAAATAAAACAAATGCCTCAAGATGATTCAGTATCTCTACCTGTGTTGTTACTTAAAAGTTCGACAGGACCATATATTGACATACTAGGGCACATTACACGCGAAGGATATTATAGCATATTCAATACCTCTAAAGTACATTTTCACAAAATAAATTATCTAAAAGAGCTTTGAAAATGTACAATAAACAGGGAAACAAGAGAACGAGATAAAGATGGTGAAGACAACCAGTGCTACATTAGTGATTGTATCAGTGCCAAAACACCCATTCTCTGGAGTTCTGTACAAGCATTATATGCCAGAAATCATTTCGGCAACTCCCAAACAAAATTTGAAACAATAAGATCTTTTCAATTTTTTTGCAAATAGTTGTGGTGCACTGTTTTGGATTTTTGGAAGGCAGTTATCACAATCAGGTGTACGGATGACTGTGGAGACCAGAAGACAACTTGGTTTTCTTTCAGAGAGAAATCTGAGCAATATAGGAGACTTCATCTAAGAGTAGGCTAGCAGTATAAATATGGCATTTGATAATTTTCAAATAAGCATGAAGCAAATCAAAGGTTGGAAACCAAGTAATTAGCAGATTCTGTTTGTCGAGGAGTATTCACATCCAAGAGTCTATAGGATCGATTTTGATGTAGAGACTGGAAGATGGCTCCAACAACTTCTCCCTAAGGCAGGCAGGGTGGCAAGAAACGGAACCTTCAAGAGGATTCGGAGAGGAACGAAATTCACGTTAGTGGTAGAAACCTTCACTCACAGGCAGGGTAGCTTCATGAGATTAACTAAAATTGACAAATGAAAACAGAAAATGATTTTCGTTCCAAAGGAAGGAAGGAACAAAAACTGAGATGGATTGAAGCGGGAACTAAACATGTGTTTACACCCCGGAGGGGATACAGGATGGAGAAATACAGTTAGGAGAACTAATAGGTGGGAGGGAAGGAAAAATAAGGAGGTTGGTGCAGCAAGATGGAAGGCAGGGAACGTAAATAACAGACGGAATGTGAGGAAGAAGCATGAATCACATCCAGCAAGCAGAAGAACGATGACAAGAGGAAATAAGATAGATAAGGAACAACGAAATGGGGTTGCAGGAAGGAACAGGGCAACCAAGAAAAGAAGATGCGCGTTGGGTGGCAAAAATTACATTCCGAAGGTCGATTATTGGATAAAGGGAGGGAAAGCGATCAAGTGACGGGGTTTGTGGTTGGGCAAGACAAGGTAGAGGTTTTGCATTTGCGGTTTGTTGATGATGCCATCCTTTTTGCAAACGAGGAAGAGGAAAATGTGGAATATATGTTTATATTAGTTAAGTACATCGGAAGAATGGTTAACAAGGCTTGCTCGCAGAATTGGTTGTAATCTAGGAGGTTGGCCCATGAAGCACCTAGGATTGCCCCTAGGCGGTAGACCAAGATCTCAGACTTTTTGGGAGCCAATGGTTCGTAGGGGCAAGGAGATTGGAGGGTTGGAAGAGAGCGTTTCTTTCAAAAGGAAGGAGGCTCACACTGATAAAATCAGTCCTAAACGCTTTACCAACCTATTTTTTGTCTAGATTTAAGATTTCCAAGAAAAAAGCTTCCCACATAGAGAGGTTGATGAGAGATTTTCTAGTCACAGGGGGGGGGGGGGGGGGGGGTGAAAAACGAGCCACGCGGTGAATTTAAGGGGGGGGGATCAAGCCCAGAGGGGGAAGGGTCCAGGGGGGCTGGGGGATGAAAATGTGGTAAA
>JAJIYU010017663.1:0-11569 GCA_030144865.1 Tinospora cordifolia | reverse complement strand
TGATTTAATTTAATTTTTTAAGTGTTCTAAATGCTTAAGGACAACCATTGATTTCTTTTTGTATATCATCATTTGGGTGCCATGATTTGTGTTAGTTGCGTAGCAAACTAAATTAGTCTGGGTGAATTATTGCATTTTATAAGAAATAAAGGGAGAATTAGTTGAAGAATTACATAACTATTAGCATTAGCATACAGTTTAGGGATTTGCATTGTTTAAATTCTTTATAAGCTTTGTTTTTAAAGTTTTGAAACTCTTTTATGAGGAAATGATGTCTGGAAAAGAAAATTGAGTGTATTGCAGAGTACAGGTTGAAACACAAAAGAAGAATACATCATATGAAGGTAAAAAGGAGAAGAAATCATGAAGAATTACCAAAAGATCGCGGTCAAATAACTGAAGATTGCGATAGCTGAAGAAGAACTTTACGTGGAGAAAACCCACTGGTTACCGTGGTCGATAATCCAGTGACCGCGGTAACCAGAGTGTGATTTGTGTGGAAAAAGCACGGACCGCTGTGGACAGAACAAGAAGATTTCAATTTTTATCGAAGGACATCACTGATCGCAGTCACTCGAGCGATTATCAAAATTTTCATATTTTTTAGGGTTTTTTTTAGTGCGAGACTATATATAGGGAGAGGTTATTAGAGCCAAAAAGACCTAATTCAGAAAAGAAATCACTTGTAACAGCTGTGCAGAGCAAAAACTTGTATTCCAATTAGGAATTGAAGATTATTCTTAAATCTTGAGTATGATTTACTTCTTTGATTATATTTTAATGTTTTCTATTAAATTCATGTCAAGCTAATCAGTTTCCTTTGTCTGGAATATGATGTTCAATGCATGATTTGTGATATCTAGCTGTGGTTATTGAATTAGAGACTCTATTCCATATTGTGTAGACTTAATGCTTGGTGTTTATTGGCTATAGACATAATGAACTCAACACTTTAGACTAACTCGAAAGAGAGGTCTAAAGGTGGTTATCACAGTTTGGACTTAGAATACTTGATGAATTGGGAGGTTACTGACTGATCTAGGGGGTTGCACAAGGACTCTTGGACACACAACTTAGGTTGTTGAGTAAGCACCTCGGGAGAGGGGTTCCATTTTTTGAAAGATCCTGGCTTTCGTGCTTTGGTGGGTCGTCCGAGATCCTTTTGATGTTTATAAATGCGAAAACTTATAGTGTAGACAATTCATGACTAAAACTAAGAATCACTGATTATGCAGCGGCAGTCACTATTCTAGACACCATTTCGAATAAACTTCTAAGTACAGAATTATTACTTCCATTTAGAAAAGCTTTTAGTTCAAAGTTTAATCCAATCACATTAGTTAGAGTCTTGATAAAATGCAAATCAATAGTAAATTGGGATTTGAGATCACTACTCAAACCCTTTTCCCTGAGGATGATATCCGGTCTCATCGGTTTATACTCAAGCGAACCTGTACACTTGCAGGTGAAGCAACAAGTTTTTGGCGCCATTGCCGGAAAAAAATATGGTGTTTAGTATCTTAAAACCAGCTAAACTTGTTTTAGTCTTAGTCAAGACAAAATCTTATTTTATTGTTGCCTATTACTTGATCTCTCTTAGATTTAGTGAAGTACATTGAATACACTTGATCTTTTTTTGTGTTTTCTGTGTTTCAAGCTTGCTTCAGTAAACGTATTTGTGACTCCTACGATCCAAATTTGCTGAAAACAATCCATCAGATTCGGTTGGAGGCTCAAGAACGAGTACCAACTATGGCTGACAGTGGAAGTTCTGAAGTTGGGAACAATAGGAAGGCACAGTATAGAGAAGCACCCTTGAGAGACTTCTTTAAACTGGTGCTGAATAATAATTATTCAGGCATAGCAAAAACACCAATAAATGTAAATAATTTCGAGTTAAAGCTGTCCTTGATCACAATGGTGTAGCAGTAACAGTTTGGAGGCTCAACTGTTGAAGACCCAATGACACACTTGAATTCCTTCATGGAAATATGTGACACGGTTAAAATGAATGGAATAACTGAAGACCAGCTTAGGCTGCGACTTTTCCCTTTCTCCTTAAGGGATAAAGCAAAAGGTTGGCTGCAAACCTTGCTTCTAGGAAGTATAACAACTTGGGAAGAGATGAGCCAAAAATTTCTGCAAAAGTATTTCACACCGGCCAAAGTACATCAGCTGCGGGGTGATATTAGCTCTTTCAAGCAATCTGATTTTGAATCTCTGTAAGAAGCTTGGGAAAGATTTAAAGACTTATTGAGGCGTTGCCCACAACATGGATATCTTCCTTGGCTCCAAATCTAGATGTTCTATAGGGCTTTAGTAGATTCAGCAGCTGGAGGCTCGTTAATGGGAAAGTCAACCACACACCATTCAACTTATTGAAGAGATGGCAGCTAATGCATATGGGCACAGGACTGAAAGAGGTATAGGAAAAAGAGTGGGAATGCATGAAGTGGATGAGATTAGTGTTTTACATGCCCAAATTGTTGCTATGACCCATCGATTGAACGTGTTGGAAGAAAAGAGTAGTGGTGGACAATTTCAACAAACTCAACAAGTGCAGTCCATTGCAGAAGCTAACAAGGCATCTTATCATGGAGAAGCTTCCATTGAGAAAATGAATGCCATGAACAGATTCAGTGGTTACCAAGGACCAGTTGGAGGATATAATGTCCCTAAGTATTATCATCCAGGAGTGAGAAATCATGAGAATTTCTCATATGCTAACAACAGAAACGCTCAATTGCCACTAGGATTTGTACCTCAACAGCCTTTGCAGGATAAAAAGCCATCCTTAGAGGATAAACTTGATGAAATGATGAATATGCACACAAGATTCTTTAAGGAGCTAACTGGAAGGGTGGACAAAAATGATAATAGAGTTTCTGGAATTGAAATCCAAATTGAAAATATGAATGCCACTGTTAAAAGTTTGGAAACACAAGTGGGACAGTTGGCACAAATAGTCTCAAATCAGCAGTGGAGTTCCTTTCCAAGTGATACACAGGTGAATCCAAAAGAGAGCTGCAAGGCAGTAATTACTAGGAGTGGCAAAGAAGTGGCAAACCCACCTAATCCAAGTATACCACATATTGAAGCTGAAGAAGATGTTAGCCATGAGATGGATGTTCAAAAGAAGTCATTGGGAAAACCTGAAGAACATTCAACATTAAAAGGGATAGTCAAGGAGAACACCATTCAAGAGGCTAATGGTTTTAAATCTCCAACCATTCCCTCGAAGGTTTCAAAAAAAGAGGATGGATGAACAATTTGCCAAGTTTCTGAAAATATTTAAGAAGATTCATATAAACATTCCATTTGCAGAAGCTTTGCAAAAAATGCCTAATTATGCAAAGTTTATGAAGGAGATCATGTCAAAAAAAGGAAGCTGGAGGATTTTGAAACGGTCAAGCTTACAGAAGAGCGCAGCGCCATCCTACAGAAAAAACTTCCTCAAAAATTGAAAGATCCGGGCAATTTCATTATACCATGCAACATTGGGTCTGAAATCTTTGAGAAGACATTGTGTGATCTTGGAGCAAGCATAAATCTAATGTCTTTGGCAGTATGCAGGAGGTTGGGAATGTCTGAAATCAAGCCAACCACAATCACCCTTCAATTAGCAGATAGGTCTTTAAGGAGTAATTGAAGATGTGCTAGTCAAGGTGGATAAGTTCATATTTCCAGTTGACTTTGTTGTTCTGGACATGGAAGAGGATTGGAAAATACCACTCATCCTTGGAAGACCATTTTTGGCTACTGGGCATGCACTCATAGATGTCCATAAAGGAGAATTAACTTTAAGTGTTAATGAAGAGAAAGTTGTCTTCAATCTCTACAAGGCTACGAACTACCCTAATGAATTGCATGAATGCAACAGGGTAGAGGTCCTAAATTCTTGCATTGATGAGGTGATGGATGCATTAAGCTCTCAAGATGAATTGGTGGGATGTATCTCTCGTTCGGTGAACTTTCCTCAAGTTATGACAAAAGAGGAGAATACTAGCTTTAGAAGCATGCTTGCTGGAAGTTAACAGTATAGAGGAGCAGTTATCTGAAACACATCAGTTTGAAGTTGTTCAAGAGCCTTCTAGGAAAGTGGAGTTGAAACCGCTTCCAGAACATTTGAAGTATGCATTTTTGGATGCAGCTCAATCACTTCCAATTATTATCTCTTCTTTGCTGACACCTGTTCAAAAGGATAAATTATTGAAAGTATTGCAGGAACACAAAGCTGCAATAGGATGGACAATTGAAGATATCAAGGGGATAAATCCAGCCATTTGCATGCACAAAATTTTAATGGAGGATTCACATAAACCTACAGTGGAACACCAGTGACGACTCAATCCTATCATGAAAGAGGTGGTGAAGAAAGAAGTGATGAAGTGGCTAAAAGTTGAAATTATTTATGTAATATCAGATTCGTCATGGGTTAGTCCTATTCACGTGGTTCCTAAGAAATGAGGAATGACAGTTGTTACAAATGAGAAGGGAGAATCAATAGCCTCAAGGACAACAACCGGATGGCATGTTTGCATAAATTATCGAAAGTTGAATAAGGCTACCCGTAAAGATCACTTCCCCTTACCTTTTTTGGACCAAATGTCGGATCGGATTGCTGGGTATGATTTTTACTGTTTCTTGGTTGGATACTCAGGATACAACTAGATAGTCATTGCACCAGAGGATCAAGAGAAGACCACTTTCACCTGCCCATATGATACTTATGCATTTAAGAGAATGTCATTCGATTTGTGTAATGCACCAGCCACCTTCCAGAGGTGCATGATGGCAATATTCACAGATATGATTGAAGACATCATGGAGGTATTTATGGATGACTTCTCAGTGTTTAGTGAAACATTTAAACAATGCCTCCATAATTTGGAAAGAGTCTTCTCTCGTTGTGAAGAAAAGAACCTAGTCCTCAATTAGAAAAAATGTTATTTCATGGTTCGATAAGGCATTGTGTTGGGCCATAAAGTTTCTGTTAATGGCCTGGAAGTAGATAAGGCAAAGATTCAAGCCATCGAAAAGTTGTTATCACCAACAACGGTGTGAGAGGTGCAGAGTTTCTTGGGGCACACAGGTTTTTATCGCAGATTTATCAAGAACTTCTCTCAAATAACTCGGCCTCTATGTCATTTACTGGAAAAGGAAGCTGAGTTTAACCTCACAACTGAGTGTGTTGAAGCATTTAACACACTTAAAAGAGTCTTAACTTCTGCTCCTATTATGTCCACACCAGGTTGGGGGTAACCGTTCGAAATCATGTGTGATGCTAGTGATTATGCAGTCAGAGCAATCCTAGAACAAAGACGTGATAAGATGTTTAGAGTTATATACTATAACATTGGATGATGCTCAAAAGAACTATACTACCACTGAAAAAGAGTTGCTGGCTGTTGTTTTTGCATGTGACAAGTTCAGGTCATACATCGTGGGATCACATGTCAAAGTCTTCATAGATCACGCAGCTATCAGACAACTCTTCGCAAAGAAAGATACAAAATTCATATTAATAAGGTGGATCCTACTGTTGCAAGAGTTTGATATAGAGCTAATAGATAAGAAGGGTACAGAGAATGTTGTAGCAAACCACTTGTTTCGTCTATCAAATGACGCAAATCCAGATCCAATGGGTATAGTAGAGGTTTTCTCGGATGAACATCTCTTGAAAGTTAGTGACAACACACCGTGGTATGCAGATTTTGCTAATTACAAGGCCACAAGCACCACTCCACCAGATTTATCTCAAGGCCGTCTGAAGCGTTTCATATATGAAAACAAGTTTTATCTTTGAGATGATCCATTTCTTTACCTGAGATGTGCTAACAAAGTGATTCGTCATTGCATTCTCGAGTCTGAAATTAATAAAGTCCTTCATGATTGCCATGCTTCACCTTGTTGTGGTCATTACAGCCATCAACAGACAGCAAGATGTGTATTTGAGAGTGGGTTTTATTGGCCAAGCATGTTGAAAGATGTCTATCAGTTTGTGAAGACTTGTGAGACATGTCAGAAATAAGGAAACATCTTTAGAAAGAATGAGATGCCTCTTACTTCATTTGTAGAAGTAGAATTGTTTGATGTTTAGGGCATTGACTTTATGAGACCGTTTCCACTATCAGCTGGCAAACAATATATCTTGCTAGCTGTTGACTAAGTGGGTTGAGGCTGTGGCTATAGCAAAGAATGATGTTCGAGTTGTGTTAAAGTTTCTCTCTCAGAACATTTTCTCTTGTTTCGAAACTCCCAGAGCTATTATGAGTGATTAAGGTACGCACTTCTGCAATAAAGTCTTCAACAACCTTCTTACTAAGTACGGCGTGAGGCATAAGGTTGCACTGCCCTATCATCCACAAACTAATGGGCAAGCTGAAGTGTCTAATCGAGAAATCAAGTCAATATTATAGAAGATGGTTAGCACAAACCGTAAGGATTGGGCGTTGAAGTTGGATGATGCACTGTGGGCATACAGGACAACATTTAGGACGCCCATTGGCATGTCTCTGTATCAGCTATTGTATGAAAAATCATGTCACTTGCCGTGTGAGTTAGAGCACAGAGCTTACTGGGCCATCAAGAAGTTAAATTTCGATGCAAAAGCCTGTGGCGAGAACCGGTTGTTGAAAGTTGTAGAACTCGAGGAGTTTCACAGAGATGCATTTGAGAACAACACCATTTGCAAAGAAAGAATGAAGAAATAACATGATCAATTCATAGAGAAGAAGGAGTTTAAATCTATCCAGCAAGTGCTGCTATTCAATTCAAGACTCTGTTTGTTCCCAGGAAAATTGAAATCTCGATGGTCGGGAGTATTCCTAGTCATTCAAGTTTTCCTATAAGGTGCAGTGGAAGTGTAGAGCTTGATAGAGGGCCATAGATTCAAAATGAATGGCCAAAGATTAAAAATATTCAACAGAGGACCAAAGTAGACGGTGGAAATGGCAGTCCTCAGAGATTGAAACACAGTATCCTCGTCGAGGTAAGGACGTTAAACATAGCGCTGAGTGGGAGGCAACCCACTATTGATTTAGGATTTTTTAAGTATGCTTGCGTAATTGTGTTCATGTAGCTAATTTGTTTTAGATTTCATTGGAAAGATAGGTTCTAGACACTTAGAAGTAAGAAATGGGTCCATTATACTGTGTACCGCGGTCTCTGATTTACAGGTTCTGTGGACTGCAGTCAACAGTACGGATACAGAGAAAACTCATCTATGAATCGCGATCACCACAACATGTAGTTCTACAAACCGAGGTCACCAGAATGACATAATCTATGCATTTCCATGGACCGCGGTCACCAGAAGCATATGTTTCTGCAAACTGCGGTCAACAGAGCACACATTTTTGCATGTCCATGGATCGCGATCCACACTGTTTGAATGTCCATTCAGACCGTGGTCTACAAAATGTGAATCGTGCAATTTTCAAACAAACTCATCTATGGACCGCGGTCCATAAACCACGGACCATGGTCTATGCATTTTTTTAGGCCAGATCGTGGTCATTTGCTTATTCCTGCTCCAAAATTTCTATGTTTTCTCTGTGGTTTTCGGTTTCCCTTCCAATTTTTAGAGTACCTTTTGCCTTTCCAGTGAAAATGTAAGTGTTTTTATTTTACTTTTCATTAGTTCCTTACTTTATTTGAGTGTTTAGATAAATTTAGGAGTTGCTATAAGTGTTTTCTTGTGTTTAAATGGTTATTTTGCTCAATAACTTGCAACCTCTTTCCTTTTAATCTGTATGTGCATGATTAGTGAGTCCTTTTGAGCCAAGACTTGCACAAATCCTTGTTCATGAGCATCTTAGGCTGTTAGTTGTTTTATTTCAATGTAATGAGGCACATTTCTTATCTATTTTCATTACCTATGATACAACTGTCATTGCAAGATTCAGTTTTTATTGTCTAACGATTAATTCTAATGTTCGGATGTTTAGCCTTGAATCTTGTTTTCTTCCTTGCCCACCATTGCTGTTGTTGCAGGCTTCCTAGAATGAAACTACCAGCTTCAAAGGGCAAGCAGCCAGCGCCGCTGTAACACCCCGGCCCTCCCGCGGGTTCTCTCGGGCCGCGCTAGCTCAGCAGGCGCGCCCGCTCAACTGGGAAGCCGCCGCCGCGTCGTCCGGCGAGAGCTGGAGCGCTACTAAAATCATTTATCAGATCTGTTCTCAGATTATGTTTCTCTTTCAATCTTTCAGGTAATATAAAACCATTTAAATAGGCACAAATTTTTTTTTGAAATAAAACTTCTATGTAAATAAATTGGAGCCATGAAATTTTAAGTGAAATAAAAAGCATTAATAAAATTATAAATGAAACGAGCAACACCCAGTTCAAAGTTGAACAATTTAAAAGTCTCTAAAATAATTCCAAAACATTTAATCAAGTGTAAAATGTTTAGACCAAAAGAAAAGAAAATGGGCACATGTCAAGTTTAGTCAAATACGAAAAAAAAAACAAAAATGCGCAGCAAGCAGTACAACTTCCTCGGCGAGGTTTCAAAATAACCGAGTCCTCCGCGATGTCTGTTGACTCGTGTTGTCTCAAAAATCACCTAAAAAAGAAAGGGGGTGAGCTCGAGAGCTAGCATTATTTAAACCAGAAAACCAAACATGCAAACACTTACATTACATTAGGCGTTTCACACATTTATTTGTTTTGTTATAACCTAAGACCGGTAGAGTTCATAACCGTCTCGGTAAGCCCCTATGATCCAGGAGCGAATCCGGGTACGCTATACAACCATACCGTGGGGACCATAGCCTAAGGAAGGGGTAACGCTCTACAACCATTACCAGCTTTCGAAGACAATATCAACTATCACAGTCAGCTCTCTAGCGGGGGTACCTACGATGCGCTTAAGGCTAGTCCACCGCAAGAAGACTCACGATGCTCTGTTGGCTCGTCCATCGCACCAGTACGTGTGTTCTTAATCATCCTTTAATCTTCTTTAATTTCACAATTCATTCCAAGTCATGCCAATCAGCCATCAACGTAAAATAAATTTTCAAATGAAGAGGTTCGCATGCTTGAACATTCAAGAAAACGCTTCAACGGAACTAACAATGCAACATACTAAAGCAATATAACCAATCATTATGGATTCACATATATCATTCCAAACAAAAATTCATTAAGATCCTAGCATGCTTCTAGTTACATTAAATGTAAACACGCGTCATGTTTTGCATTCAAAATCTAAATAAGGCTAGGGAGAATGATAATCACACCCACATAATATTCTTGAGTCATTCGCGCTTACGCGCCGCCCTAATATTCTTGATCTGAAATAAAAATAAGGATAATTAATTAATTAATTTTGCAAGTTCTTACTATTCATTCAAAATGAATTAAAAATGACCTAAGCTTAAATCTTATACTAAGTAACCCATCTACTGATTTAAGCTTTTAATCCAGAAATAGAAAATATAATTAATTAATTCTCAAGTCCCCTAAAATTCATCCACTATAAATGAAAAAATATTTTAGGGTTCAGATTCTCTTAAAACTCCAATATCCATTTTTTTTTTCTAACGTAGAGTCTTTCCCAAAATTTCTATTTCTATTCAATTTAGATAAATTAAATTTTAATATTTAAAATCCTTTAAAATTTTCTTGCACTCTCAAGAAATATTTTTCACTTTAATAAGACGATTCTAATATTTAATTTTCACATCAAGACTCTCATTAAAGTTAATGTTCGATCATACTTCTTTTCATGTCAAAATTAAATTTATTACGAACAAAATAAGACTTGTCAATCTAAAATCTACGCTAATCTCCTAAAATATTAACCGTCACCTAAAATTATTTTCACTAATATCAACTCAAGGGTTTTGGGTTGAAAGAAATATATTTCCCTCAAAAATACTAGACTTCCGTAATTTCCACAATAATTCAATTAATAGATTTTTTTAAAAAATATATCTCGACCATCTATTCAAAATCTATGTGCATCAACATAATATTTCTACTAAAATATTGACTAGGCTTCAAACTTCAAACTTCATATATTGATTCCCTAGTCTTCATTTCGCATCAAACTCGCAGAAATAACAAATAAATAACTAATTTTCAGCCATAAGAAACAAATTAGCAAAAATATACCTCTTCGCTGCTCGATCCCGTTCGAACTGTGATTTGATGTACTAATTCTGAATCGAAGGGGTTGGCAATGGCTTGTATGAGATCGAAAGTCCTAGATCTGTAACACATCCAAGTTTTCATATTCAACTTCACATTATAGTAATAATCCACTAACACCAACATAAAGCAAAATTGCATTTTCACCATTAACGCACAGTAGCTGTTTTTGCTTCTTCTTTATGGATCAAACAGGTAGCTACAAGTTGTCGTTCTATTCGTTCTTCTTCGCACAACAGAAGATGCACCAACACGGACTGCAACTGCACACAAACAGATCGTGTTTTCCTCTATTCGTTGATCCAAATAACAACAAGCTTCTGCTCATCTTCTTCAATGATTCGGACACAACAACAACACACAGCAGTTAGTTCCTTCTTCCATGGCTAGCAGCAACACAAAATCCTGTTGAACGAGGTGGATTTTGAAACAACGCAGCAGTAAGCTTGATGCAGTAGATTGGACCGAACGCAGCAGTTGAATGACGGACAACAGCTGCACCACGACGGTTCCTAGTCCGACCACAGCATCAAGAAACCAGCAATGGCTGGTTCCCCTTTCTCCAACACGAACAGAACGCAACAGTTGCAGCAGCAAGCTTCCTCTTCACGGCGAGCAGCTAAATAGGGGTTGCAGCTCTGTTCTTCTTCTTCCACGGTGAGCTGCAACGAAAAACAGAGGTTGCAGCTCTATTTTTCTTCACCACGGATTGCAGGTACCTGGGCAAACCAAATCTCGCACCAGCAACGGCGAAAACAGAGCTTTGTAGCTCTGTTCTTCTTCTTCCACGGTGAGCTGCAACAGAAACAGAGTTTGTAGCTCTATTCTTCACGGTAAACAGCAGCAGTAGATCGTCTTCTTCAGCTCAGATCCGTGCTCTTCTTCCTCTGTTTGTCCAGATCATGCAAGCTGTTGCATTTCTTCTTCTTTCCCGCAGATAGCACGAACCAGCAACTGGCTGAAATGTAGTGGTGGCTGGCACGGACAAGATCCAGTAGGTTTGAGGAGAATGGAGTGGCCGGTTTTGCAACTCCAACGCTCTACAATTCAAATTTACAGCCAGCAACAAGCACGAACTAGATCTGGCGTGGTTTGGAGCATGCTAGTGGCTGGTTTGCAAATCTTCTCTTCTTCTTCCACAGTAAGCAGCTAGCGTCCTTCCTCTTTGTGTAACACCAACACAGATGCAGCTCCTCTTTTTCTTCTTTCCTTCATTCAGCAATAGCCAAAACCTTTAGATTTGAAAAAAAATACACCTTTTAATCTGAAGTTTCTCTCCTTGCCGGTCGTTCTTCCTCTTTCATTCTCCCTGTTTCCTTTGGCCTCACGCAGAAATGCAACTCACAGCTGTGTTTCAGAACTCTTTTTTTTGTTGTTGTTTGTTTTTTTTTTTTTTGAGATTTCTTGTTCCAAC
>JAJIYU010017662.1:0-11570 GCA_030144865.1 Tinospora cordifolia | reverse complement strand
AACACTGATAACAATCAAATATGGATACGATGCACCATGTAATAACTCAAAATATTAGAAAGCAACAACAAAAAATTCAATGTGGGGACCAAGGTCCTCACAAAGAGGATTGAAGTACTCCGTAAAAAAAATAAAGAATAAAAATAAAAATTTGCAGTTCACACAAGGACTGCGGTCCCATGGGTGAGGACCACGATCCTATGTTCCCAAATTCGTAAAAAATTGGCCTTTCGTCAAGACTATGGTCTTGGTTTAGAGGATCGCAATCTTGCGATTAGAACCAAGTTAAGACAGCAGTCTCCCGACTACAATCCTGCGATTAAAACATACCAAAGACTGCGGTCCTCCTAGCTAGGACCATGGTCCTGCAATCAAAATCTAGGAATGAAAGTTGCACAAACCCTAAGTTGTCAATTGATATATATATATTCATGGACGCAAAAAACCCTAATTCCATTACTCGTTGCTCGTTGTTCCTCCCCACAGCTGTTCATCACCCTAAAAAAGCCCTAAACAAGAAGAAAATGAACAAACAAAACATGTTCATCTTCTTCTTTCCACATTTTTTTTCCACAGGTGCACCGTTTCCCCACAATGGTTCATCGTCTTCACAAGAAAACCTAAGTATGCAAATGAAACCCTAGCCACCATGATCTTCTTCTTCCCACGTTTGTCTTGAAGCGAAATCACCAAGCCCTAAGCCCTTCCTAACTGTCCTACGGATGTTAAGAAGAGGAATATTGCTGGAACAGTTGGAACATTTACTTCTGTTATAGGTATAATTCATGTATTACGACTATCACAGATTCTATGTGTTTTGGGTATTATGACCATCATGAGTAGAATTGATTCTAATGACTTAAAACATTTTGTTTTAACCCTTACTGCACAACAGATTACCAAAACCACTAGTGAAACATCTTTTGCAAAAAAAACTGACGAGGAATGACCAATGTAAAAAGTATAAAACTCTTTTGTTGTCAAAATATTTATACTTGAACCTTAGGCATGATGTATCAAAGTAAAAGTCTCTGTCATGAGAGAAATGGAAACACAAGCGGGATGCAATTTTCTGGAATAACTTGTAAACGTTGAGATGTTGACCCAACGGTAACCCACGTATGTGAAAACAACCTCGCATTACTATGATAACACAGAGAATGCTACAGTAACACAATGAATAATTAGTTTATCGAATTCTTATGCATGAAACTGTCACCCCTATAGTATTCAATAGTTATGACCTTTTTATGTATCATAATATGTAGATCGCTAATAGTGGTTTTAAGGATTAAAAATGGTACGAACACTTATATTAATGAAGATTTACATGTTAAACCACTAGGTTGAGAAACTGTAGCCACTGAGGCGAAAACTAGCATGCAAGGAGCGAAATAGCAGGTGGAAGTGATTACCTTGCTCCCTAATCTTATTTGAGTTTAAATGTTAAACATGATGTATGTTTACTTTATTCTAAATGCCTAAATGCATGCTAGGATACCTTTTGGCGTTAATTGGATACCATGAACTTTTGTGTTAGTATAAATGATGTACAACATGATGGATGTATCCATGCTGGTTGTTTACATGTTTTTGTGTTATGAGATATAAAATTATTAACATGTTCAATTTATTCGAATGAAATTACATGCTCTATTTTTCATGCTTACTAGAATGAAATGATTGACTGTATGGTCTCAATTGAAGATAACTTAATATTTGAACCACATACTGACGCAGTGGTCCACGAGAGATCACTGTTGGTGTTCTCGTAGATGAAATGATGGATTAACCCCTATTTTTCGATAATAGAATGATAAGTGTGTCCCTAGTTCTCAGGTTAGGAAATGTGCCCCTTGTCCCATTGGAATCTGGCATATAGTGCATTTTTCTTGTCTCCTTTGATACGATAACGATAAGAAAACACTGGGGTTAAGCCTTTCAGTCCAAATTAATAATTAATAAACAACTAAATGTTTAAAACACCTAATGCATGTCAAGTGTTTGCATGTTTGATATTTTGACTTGAATAATAATATGGATATACTACGTATGATCCACTAGGTTCTTGAGCTCATCCCACCCTTTTATTCAGGTGATCTTTAAGGCAGTTCGTGTTGATAGTACTACAGAGTACTATAGTAGCTGTAAACCTCACTATTGAGGTTGTTATCTGATTTTTCTTCAGTTGTTGAGTGCATTTGGTTAAAAGCGGGCAGATGCCCCTTTTTATTAGCTTTTATATTAATGTTGGTTAGGATATGCTTTAGGCCACATGGACTAGATTTTTAGATTTTATTTGAGAAACTTGCAATAAATTTTAATTGGTTCAATTATTAAATTTAAGATTCTTATTATCTCTTGAGTTGTCTCTAGTTGAGATAACTCTTGGCGAGTCAAAGAGTTCGATGATTTATTTTATGTGATCTGGTACGTCCAGATGGTATTGATGAGAAATTGTATGTAAGAAAAGTAACATATCGATTCTTGGTAGATGATATGTGTGCTAACGTTTAATGGCATGTCTCTCCATGTGTGACAGACGTGACAGAAACAAAGGATCAAGAACCAAGGTATTACAAAGGTGGTATCAGAGCTCAGTTAGTAGACAACTAGGACAAAAGATAGAGAGAGCATAGGCAGTGGATGCCATGGATGAGATGAGAGCTTAGACTGTAGAGTACTAGGCTAGATGTATACTCAGATGCTAATGGTGGTACTTTAGGTTGATGGTGGTTGTGGGTTCAACATAGAAAATGTTCAACCAAGTATCGAGACCTTTGGTCTATGAAAAGAGACCCCGGGTTAAGATTTTGGTGTTGTCAAAGAGGCATAGTGGATTATAAGTAGAACTTTTAGGACATAAGTTAGAGACTGAAAATGTATGAATAATGAAACACTTGTTTGGTCATAACACAAGATCAGGATGATTTTGTATCTCTGGTTTCTGCATAGTATGGGACGCATAAGAATTATGGATATGGAGGAATCCTAGACTTGGAGATTGACGGGCCATGATTGGTGAATGGTTGGTGAGTTTAGAAGAGCTTATTTTCCTATGTTTGGCTGGTATGAGAATCAAGTATAATGGGACTTGGGAGGCCTTGGTCATCGAGACATTTGCAAAATTGTTTGGATGCAATAAGGTTTTTGATTGGAAGCTAGTGTCACTGGGCAAGAGTGGTATGAGATACTTGAACTCAGAGGCACACATAGAAGCTTAGAAATGTCACTATGCTAGTGTGAATTGTGTGTTGATTGAATGTTTGTTTGCATGCTACTTAATGTTAAGATTTTGAATACTGTTATATGAGAGCAAAAATCTTGTACTCAAAACGAACATGAAAACTTGCAAACCTCAAATTTCAAACTTAAAAGTAGAAATTGATATGTCAGTGAACATACCACGAACATAGAGACATGAATCTAGAGTCATGATAGCACAAATGAATCAAAAAAAAATTATTCTGACAATAGAATCACAAACTATGAATAAAGATATGGAAAATAACACTTATCTCAACTTGCAAAAGCATTTAGTATCTGAATTCTAAGATAAAAGGGGATTGTGTAACCCAGATTGAATTGAGATAAGGTTAGGATTCGCTTTGAGTATTGAAATTTCTATTACTGATATCACATTGAATTGATGGATACTAAAATGACTTTTGGCTTGTAGATAATGGCAAGAACAAGGGGTAACGGTACGAGAGATGAATCTGGGAAAAGGGAGGATGGAGTGCTAGTCGCAGCAACTCCAGCTAGGACGGTAATGACTATGGATATGTTAGCTGAATTCGCTTAGCAAGTTGTGGAATAGGTCATGTAGAATCTCGCACAGATGCAGAACCAGCCACCAGTACCGCCACAACCACAAGTACTGCCTCAACCCCAAGTTCATCAGGCCCCATTACCTAATGGACCAGAAGCATGGAACCAACAGATTGTGGATGATATAGAACAGAAGAACCTATTGATAAAATTTTAATAGCTAAACCTAGTACTTTTGAGGGTGTGGTTGATCATATAGCTGCTGATAAGTGGTTCACTAAGATGAACAAACACTTGAACACCTTACAAGCAACTGGCACCAGGAGAGTTGCATTAGTAATGCACTAGTTTGAGGGACCCGCCTATCATTGGTGGGATATGGTCATGAATAATCCTGTTACGGATGTATCTACTTGAACTGTGAATAGTTCAAGATTCTATTTTATTCACACTTCTTCTCCATGACAAAGACAAAATAGATACAATTGAAGTTCATTCGACTAACACAAAAGAATATGACTGTTGGTGAGTATAAACAAAAATTCATTGAACTATCGAGGATTGCCCTAGAGCTGGTAAGAGATAAGCAGTCCAAGGCGAACAGGTTTGTCGAAGGACTGAAGGTAGAAACATGAAAAATAATACATTCTCTGAGATTGACCACCCATAAGGAAACAATGGAAAGGGTGCAGTTGATCGAGCGAGACCTTGAGTATGAACAAGCTCTGAGGAACAGATAGAAGAGGTCACAGCCGGAACAAGCAATAGGAGCCTCATAGAAGAGGCAAAATAGACAAGATGGGCACCAAACACCTCAGAATCAAAATCAGGTACAAAATCATAATAGGCCACAGAACTAGCAAACACGAACTAATCATGCTAGGGACATGCAGAGGGAGCACGCAAAGAGGTAAGGGTTGTACTTTTTATGCTGCCGGAGGAGACATACTACCAAGAACTATCCTAACAGAGCTTGAACACCTCCTCAACAACAACAAGCGCATAAATGAGATGGTCGTTAACAACAAAGACAGTGACAATAGCTCCAACCACAACAAAATCAGGGTTAAGACCAAAATCAGGGCCAAGGATAGATCCAAGCCTAAATCTATGTTGTTGATACCCAGGCTGATTATGCACCAGCAGTGGAAGGTACTTTCCTTTTGTTAAATGTTGTTGTGAAAGTGTCGTTTGACTCTGGAGCCACCCGATCCTTCATTTCGGAATGTTTGGTACATGGTTTACAATTGGCGACAAACCCATTGCCTGCAACATTACATGTAGTCACACCCATAGGAGCCACTATGAACTCTATGAGATATTGTAAATGTGACCTTAGATTTATGGATAAGCTAATTTCAAGTAATCTCAGTATACTTCCTTTTCATGAGTATGATGTCATATTGGGTATGGATTAGCTAACCTTATATCAAGCAAAGATAGACTGTTAGAAGAGGAGGGTGACTGTGACATTGCCTTCTGGGGACATGTTTAGGATTAATGGGGATATGCAAAAATTACTAATGAGTTCTATGGTAGATATGCTGCACTGTTTAAAATAGAAAGAAGACTTTAAATAGTTGTTAGAAGAAGATGTTGAAAAACCTAGAAAAATACACGAGATATTTGTAGTATAGGAATATGTAGATATATTCCAGATGATCTACTTGAACTACCACCACATAAATAGATAAAGTTCAAGATTGAATTACATCTAGGCACTGACCCCATAGCCATCCACCCTATAGAATGGCATTGATAGAACTGATGGAGTTAAAAATACAACTAGATGAGTTCCGCGAGAAGGGATTTATTAGACCCAGTGAGTCACCATAGGGGCTCTAATGTTGTTTGTGAAGAAAAAGGATAGATCCATGAGACTTTGTGTTAATTATTGGAAGCTGAATCAAGTAACAATCAAGAACAAGTACCCGTTGCCCAGAATAGAAGACCTATTTGATCAATTGAGGGGAACCACTCATTTATCAAAAATTGATCTGAGGTCAAGATATCATCAGTTTGAGGATACGAGAGTCTGACTATACAAGACAGCCTTAAAAACTTAGTACGGGCTCTTTGAGTTCACAATGATGTAGTTTGTTTTAACCAACACGTCCGCTGCATTCATGGATCTGATGAACAAAGTTTTCAGATGATATTTGGATTAGTTCATTGTAGTGTATGTTGATGACATTTTGATCTACTTCAGGTCAGAGGTTGAGCACGTAGAACATCTTAAAACTATTTTATAGATGCTGAGAAGAAATGAACTCTATGCCAAGTTTCGCAAGTATGAGTTCTGGGTGAAAAAGGTCAAGTTCCTTGGCCATATCGTCTTGGCTAAAGGAATATACGTAGACCTAGAGAAAGTAGAAATAGTATCCAACCAAAAGTAGCCTAAGACGGTAACCAAAATTAGAAACTTCTTAGGTTTGGCAAGTTATTATTACAGGTTCATCCAAGATTTCTCAAATTTGGTTCAGCCATGACCAAGTTAACCAGAAAGGGAGAGAAATTTGTTTGGGATGATAAGTGTGAGCAATCATTCCAAGAATTGAAGAAGAGATTAACTTCAACACTCATCCTAGTTAAACCTACCCATGGTGTGAAGTATGTATTGTACATTGACACTTCACAGAATAGATTGGGTGTTTTGTTAATGCAAGAAGGAAAGGTAATAGCAGATGTTTCGCGTCAACTGAAGGTCCATAAACAGAACTACCCCACACATGATTTAGAGTTGGCAACAATTGTCTTTACACTAAAGATTTGGAGGCATTTCCTCTATGGGAAGAGTTTTCATCTATTCTCAAATTATAAGAGCCTAAAATATATTTATACCCAGAAGGAGTTGAACAATCAACAGCATTGGTGGATTGAGTTCTTGAAAGATTATGATTTTTAGCTGCATTACCATGTAGGGAAGGTCAATGTGGTAGCCGATGCACTTAGTAGGAAGTTCAGTAGGAATGATGAAGGTAAGGGACAGATGTATCAACAAATCAGTGATTATAACTTGGGTGTAACATCGGACAAGAAACAAGTATATTTGTTTGTTATAACTTGTCAACCAAATCTCTTACATCAGATAAGAGATGAACAGAAATGGGATAAATGGATCATAGAACTGATAGAAGGTGTCAAAGGAGGCAAGCACACTAATTTTTGAATTAATGCAAAAGGTACTCTCAGACTTGAAGATAGAATCTATGTACCTAGGAGTGGACAGAGTAGAAGAACCCTTCTGGATGAGGCACATCAAACCAAGTACACTATGTACCCGGGAGGTGACAAGAAGTATCGGAATCTTAGGAAAGTGTAATGGTGGCGAGGCATGAAGAGGGACATAGGCAAGTATGTCTCTAAGTGTCTAACCTGTCAACAGGTGAAAGCCGAACACGAGAAACCCTCAGGAATGTTGCGACAACTTCTAGTCCCAAAATGAAAGTGGGATAATATTATAATGGATTTCATAAGCGGCCTACCTAGAAATCAGAAGGGTGAAGCCAAAGTGTGGGTGATCGTAGATTGTCTAACGAAGGTAGCTCATTTTTCTACCTATTCAATCTATAGATTCAGTTGGAAAGCTTGGAGAAATATACATCAAAGAGATAGTAAGGCTACATGGTGTACCTAAGACCATTATGTCAGACAAAGATTCCAAATTCACATCTTAGTTCTGTAGAGCCTACAGAAGGAACTAGGCAGTACCCATCGACACCAAATTCGTGAATCTTGGATACCAATTGGAATTTCGGTGAATGACTAACCAATCGGGTTATTTATGAAAATTAGAACAATTAGTTAAAATAAGATTGGCAATCTATTTATTTTATTTTCTATTGCAAAAATATTTGACATAAGTAGGAAATTAATTTTAAAGGTTATTGAGGATATTTGAGTTAATGAACATTGATACGTGGGATCTAACGCATGTGTATGATTAAATATGAAAAAATGTGTTAGAAGTTAATAATAAAAATGAATTTAATTTGATTGGTTCGTATGAAATTAATTTGATAGGATAATTTTGGTGGATCGAGCATAGAGTTTGGAGTTTATACTAAAAACTGATTGGATAGTAATTTTGGTGAGTAATAATTAATTATAGTATTATGTCGATGATATTATGTCAAAAATCCTTGATTTTTATTAAATAAGAACTGATGTAGATGGAAGATATATATTAAATGAAATGATTACATTAATGAATTTTACAGTAAATTTGGAAGAGACTGGTTATTATAGAAGAAAGCGAAATATGTGCCCAGCGGGTTAAGTTATTGGTATTCTATGAAGATTTTCTTTATCTTGGTTATTTATATGGCATTATAGATATAAAACTGATTTGAATGTAAGCATGCTATTTGTATTGACATCTTTGCATTTGGTTTGAAATTCATGAAATTTTATTTACACGACAGCGTGTTTTGGATTTGCAAGAGTATATCTAAAATGCGATATTGTTTCGATGGACTGAGCCATGGAAAATAATATTTCTTTATGTGATAATCCTTTGAGACCGAGCCATGAGAAATATCAATCTTTTCCTATGTAATAATCCTCGAAATGATTTTGGAGGTGGTGAAAATCAGAGTCTAATATTATTGAGGCCAAACAAGAAGTGAGACTGACTCTAGGTCTATAAGGCTATGGATGTGTCTGATTTGTTTTAAATGTTGTATGATTGAAATTAGCATGATCACTATATTAAATGCATTTATGTATTATGTAAATGTGCATGCCAAATTTAAAGGTTTTATTTGATTTGAGAGTTTGTATGGTTATTTAATGCATCTAAATGTCATAGATAAAGAATATTCACTGGACATGTTGTAGCTCACTTATCTTCTTCAACATTTCAGAAACAGATAAAAAAGAAAAGCAGCCAACACAAGAAAAGAAGAGTAATATTTGGTTATTGCAGTGTGTGTTGGCCTAATGGTTTGTAAACTCATAAGTTGTATAATTATAATTATCATAGTATATGTAATATCACCGAGAGGGTTCTGAATATGTTTAAACTAGTTAAGATTGTGGAATATTGTAGATTATGAGTTGTGGTTTATGATTGATGATAGTTTGTTGAATAGTTTATGGTGTAGACTTGTGAATTGATATATTGTTTGTTAGGTGATTGTTTCTTTTTGGATAAGTCCAAGTTTTAGGGGAGACTCTATCGAATTTTTTTAAGGATATTGTAGAGTACGAGGTTAGAGAGGCTAACATAGTATTATATACATAGGTGTAACATACATGGTATTATGTATCGGTTGTGACATCACCTTTATAAGGTGGGTTGCGACAATATTAGTATCAGATCCTAGGATTTTAAAAGCTTTAAAAAGATAAAAGTTTTATATGATGTTATGTTTGTTTATAGGAGTATTTATAATGATAGCTAATTTAGGCTAACAAGTACCATGGACTTGATCTTGATGAAGTTTTATTTGCTTGTAAATTTCAGTGTCAAAGGGAAAAATAAGCAAGATCAGCCATGGATCCTAATGAAATGTTGAACCAGACACTGGAAAATATACTTGCCTCACAACAACAATAACAACAACAAGCACTACTAGCTACTCTATTGGCACAGATGTAGGTCAACAGACCAGTTCCATAGAATATGCTAGTAGAAGGGGAACAAAGTAGTGTGAACATTCCTATGAGAAGTAGAACTGAACCAATTACTGATCTTTTTCCAGTCCAGGTTGAGGTGGTAGCATTGGTGGATTCTACTATTGAGAAAGATAGGTATGAGAAGGTAATGAAGGCCTTCAAGCATAGTGGTCCTATTGAGTTTCCAGAAGGGCTTGATCTTGAAATCGTAGAAAGGTTGATGAACAGGATGGAAACTGTCTTTGAGGATATGCAAACTTCAGATGCAGAAAAGGTGAAACTGGCTAGATTCAAATTGGTAGACAAAGTAGATGACTAGTGGAGATGGATGGCCACTAAAAGTGTTGATGTTCAGTCATGGACTAAGTTCAAAAAGTTATTTTATGAAGCGTTCTATCCTCGATGTGAGAAGGATAAGAAAAGAAATGAGTTTGCTCATCTCACTCAGGGAAGTATGACAGTAAGGGAGTAAGAGCAAGAGTTCAATCGATTAGCTTTATTTGCTCCTGAGATGGTAGCCATAGATGTGCTTCGGATGTAGTAGATTAGAAACGGGTATTGTGATCACATTCGTGAGGGGTTAGCGTTAGCAGGGGTACAAACACACGAGCAAGCAACCAAATAGGCTGGAGATTTTGAGACTGTCCAAGCTAATGTTAGGATGAGGAGAGCCACTACTACGGGGATGATAGTAACATCACCAACCACACAGAGTGCACCAGTAAGACAGATGAGTTCAGCTATGGCAGGGAGGCCATATTATCATAAGAAAAGGCCAATGCCTAATAAGAAATCTAGATATAGTGTTAAGGGCAACTATTACTAACCCGGCAAGTATACAGGTTCGCACTAGTAATAACCGATGAGTTCAGGATATCATCCTCAGGAAATGAACTTTACTTAAGTATCTCAAATCCCTATTTAATATTAACTTTCATTTTATCAAGACTCTGGTGAAAGTTGAATTTTTAATTTCTAAATAAGAACCTAAACTATCAAAAACAGTAAAATTTCGTTTTTAAACACTATGTAGAAAAGCTTTCTAGGATAGTAAACTCTGTTGTATGTCCTATGATTCTTAGTTTAGATCATGAAATTCCTGCATTATGAATTAGCACCTATAATTGAAGCCCTTTCCCAAGGTACCTCAATTTCTATTAGTATTGTCTTATAATACCCTCTTCTGAGGCGCTTAATCAACAACCTCACACTATATACTAGGCAATCTCGTGCAACCCCCTAAAAAGTTAACAACCCTCTGGTTAATCATCTAATCTATGTCTATACTGTGATAACCTATCATTAAACCTCTCCTCTAAGTTAGTTTAATGATTTGAATTCATCATGTTTATGGCCAGTAAACATCAAGCATTAAGCATACACAATATAGAATAATGGATTTAAATCAATTACTTCAATAAGAAATCTCAGGTTCATACATTGGAGATTTACATCCTGGACATTTAAACTAACTAGCTTGACATTGAATTAAACGAAAACATCAAAAAGGAATGAATAAAGATAGACATACTCAAAGCTTGATCTAAATCTTCAATCCATTCTTGAACCTCTTATTTTTCTCTTCTTTAGCCATCATAGTCAGGATTTTTCGAATTAGTTATATTTGGGCTCTAATCTGCTTTGCTATTTATATGCCCACACTAAAAAAATCCTAAAAATATGAGAAACCCAATGATTAATCGTGTGACCGCAGTCAATGATTGTGGTAGCATCATCCTTCAATAAAAACTCAGATTTCCTCCATTCTGTGTACCGCGATCAGCCTGTTCTTCATTCAGATCACATTCTACTTGCCGCAATTACTGGACCACCAACCGCGGTAACCAGTGAGTTGTTTCTTTTCTTTGTCTTCCTTTTCCTCTAATTACCTAAGTAATTAAAAATGATTACCTAGTGTCACGGGCCTATCGTTCGTTCCCAAGATTTGCCCGTGCGGCGCCTCAAATACACCTATTCTTGGCCAGCCATTCACACAAACTCGTCTCAATTAGCTCAGCGGAAGTCTTAAATAGCAACATTGAGTCGGAACCCCGGATAACCAACACGTTTGGGACTATCGGATTACTCAGGCATATTGGTACACTGTGTCTCAACTGACTGTGTACTGCCTTAAGCTCTGTGGATGGCTCCCCCGAGCGCATCCCTCGTTGGATGACTCC
>JAJIYU010017661.1:0-11569 GCA_030144865.1 Tinospora cordifolia | reverse complement strand
AGTTGTTATTGACGAAGGAGATATTATTGTCTATGTTAGGTATATAATGAAAGTCAAGTATCAAAAGAGAATGTGAAGCATTTGGTGGTTCTCAAATCCGCTGTAGTAATCACAAACATTGAAGGAGATATTATTCATGAAAGTCATGTTTATTAAAGGTTTGTATATGAATGAGGGGAAAAAAATGTCGAGGCAAAAAATGGCAAGGAGAAAGAAAAATAAGAGAAAGGTAAGCAAATAATTTATGTTTCACCTTACATAGATTAAAACAAGGTCAATTGTGACAATGGCAAAGCTACAAAGCCTATTGTACAATCAAATTGTGAGTCTTAGCATGATATTGAGGTTGACATAACCCTTGATGAGATAGTGGGGGTTGACCAAAATATTATTGGAGGTCGTGGCATTGGGGTTGACCGAAATATTACTGGAGGTGGTATTGACAAATATCAATTTTCTAAGAGAAATTATGGATTTGATGGTGATTGGATATGGCCGAGTTGTAATACTTCCACCTTTAACCATGGTTAAATTATGAAAATGCCCTCAAACACAATAAATATAAGGAGATAATCGAACATTTAACAATAAACATGGACCCACCAACGGTCGGGTTTGCATGTTATTACTTCATCATTCTCATTCTAAAATTTACAAACTAATTAAAAATCAATAGATAAAAATTATAAATGAAGACTCAAACAAAGTAAATAATTATCAAAAGTTCGTAATACGTTAATTACCAAAATTGGGTCCATTGGTCGATATATTTATGCTGAATTAAAATAAATGACTAATGAACTAAAAATATTGATCTTCGGCCCCATGGCAAACTAAAACTAGATCAAAAGAGTTTGTTAATGCTTAATAGGTCAATCGGTTTAGTATGTACCTAAAAAACAAACGAAATGGGGTGAGCTCAACGAAGCTCAGTGGATTCTTGCAAGCACTTCTTATTCATTATAAAAATTTAAACATCAATATGCAAACACTTCCAAAATATTAAATGATTCAAATAATACACTTTTTTAGGGTCGACAGTAAGATCAAAAGGGTTGGGCTTAGTATTTTTCTTATCTTAGATAAGAAATCTATCAATTTAGTTTAGTGACACCTCCTAAAGTATATCAACTACAAGGATATATTTTTGAAAGGCATCACCTATTAGATACAATTTTAAAGCAGGGTCGTCCTATGAGTATACCTTAAACAAAATTGTATAGTAGTTATGCACGAGACTGATACCATATTACTCCAAAACCCTAACTCAACTTACCTCAAATCCAAAAATGTTTGATGGTGGTCAAATACAAAAACACCATGTTGAGCCTACTCAATAGGGACAAAACCTGTGGTGATCTAATATATATATATAAGTACTTCGTGCTTGTGCGTATTTGGTTTCTTAATCATCTTTATTTAGTTAAGAACATACTATAAATATAACAATCGTACATATGCACGAAGTTCATGCAGTTGCGTAATTAATTTAATCAACTCAATAGGTGTCATTCAATATTGGATTAGTTTTGGGGTACATTTCAATCTTGAACTCTCCCTCAAGTCGTGGTAATAGTCATGGTAAATCATCATTAAAAAAAGTATTGGTAATCTCTAACGACAGGAATATCTTGAATATTAGTCCATGCTTTAGCAAAATTTTCATCAGTAAGTTGCTTGAAGCCTTTGCTTCAAGTCATGTTACATAACATTCCCGCCATAGGGTTTCTTGGTACTTTCTGTACATCACCATAAAATTAAACAATCTCTCTTGAGGGTAAAGTTAAAATGATTCCTTGCTTCTCATAATCGATTTGAGCCTCGCATCAAGTAATACATGGCTAATATGACATCATAGCCTTGAACGACAAAACACGTAGGTTTGTTGTAACCATCTTGTCTCCAAACCTTAATTCACAATCACAATTCTTTTAGAAACAATGGTAGTTCCTATAGGCGTGGTTACCCACAATGATGTTTGCAGTAGACTACAAACCAGCTACAATCTACTCACTAAGTCTTCAAAAAATAAATGAATATGTAGCACCAAAATCAAGCAACATTCTCACACTGATGTTAAATAACAAGAATGTACCTTTTATGACTGGTACAAATTATGCCTGGACATCTTCTATTGCAAATTTTTTTGGGCCTGATTTTGGCTTTGGTTCTGATTCCACCCTATCCTTTGTGGTTGCTTGCTACTAGTCTTCAAGACTGTTCGAAGTTAAGGTCCCACATTATCAATTATGTTCTAACCATTGTTTCCATAAGAGTTGGTAGTCTCGGTGAAACTATAATCTTTCTTATTTTCATCCTTAATCCTTTAGCAAATTTGTACATCTTAGACTGTTCATCCTAGTAACACCCTGGCCCTCAAATCCTGTCACATATGCCGCTGACTGGGCGTATTTGTCTCTCGTCTCAAGACGAAATTAAGTCAACTGATGCGGTCACTCTCGCTTACCATATTCGAAATCGAGATGCTACTTATATTTTTCTTTCTTTCTCATACCATCCCAATAAAATATCATAGTGCAAAAACACAAACAATAATATCATGCATAACTGCAGCATAAAGATGATATGTCCACTAATAGCAATATGATTAAACTCAGAAATAAATAAAAATATTTTGACCCCATGGTTTGAGTTCAAATGGGTTAATAAACTAATACCTGACCCCATAGTCTGCGTTCAAACATAAGTTAAATATGGGTCCCAAGTCCTACAACTGTAAACAAATGATATACTTCCGCTCCTATACAATCTCAACAATAAATTTTATCAAACTACTCTGATGGTTTCCATTCACTTGCTTGTGAGCATTTATCTTTAGTGATTATCTGAAAAAATATATTAGTAGGTGAGATCAACAACTTAGTGGATCATGTACAACACATCTTAAACATTATTAAAGTTAAGAACATAAAATATACAAACATTTATAAATCATTAGGCATCTCAAACACTCCAGTTGTTCAGGTTAACGTTAAGACCAAAAGAAAATTCATCAGTATTCCTCTATGTCCGAACTCTTGGAAATAACGGCTCGAAGGCCAATTTCTCATCATAACACAACCTAAGGAGTGAGGTCTCACTCAATCCTTGGTCCCTTCTCAACTACTGTCGCAGTAACATGGACACCCACCTAGGGTGATGGAAATACCCACGATGATACCAGACTACTGCCATAGTATCTGTATCATCGTCCTAGTACATGGCTAGGATCGTAATTATCTTCAAGTAGTGATTACTAGCATGCATCATTAATCTCAACTTTCACAGTGTATGTAAGCATAAATTCATGCTAACAAATCCTTAATCATGTTACCATCACATGGATCATATCATGCAATTAGAATCATATATGGCACATACCAATATAATATTGAAATAATAAGAATCATACAACATGAGGTCTAAGTAGGCAAGAAATCATTCAATCAAGCATCATAACATCCCTAGCATGCTTTTAAGATCATAAAACATTAATCGCCCAATCATGTTTTACATTTGTTGGGATCACTGCAAGTGTATAAGATCATAATAGTATTACACGGTAAATACTAGATATCATCCTTTGGAACAATTTATGGTTAAAATTTCAAATCTCAATCTAATTTTAGTATTAATTTTATTAAGGATTCAATATGATATTTTAATGCTCTAAACTAAAATCAAACAAAAGTTAAACAATTGTCGATTAAGATTGTAGGATAATAAAATATCATGTATTCACCTCTAATCTTTATTTCAATTGATCTAAATTATGTTATTGTAGATTATAACACTAGTAATCAAAATTCTCTCTTAATGTGCCTTGATCCTATCAATTAAATTGCTTAATGCCCCCTCTCGAGGCGTACAGTCAATAAATTAATGCATTAAATATATTAATCTCGTGTAACATCCTATGTAATCAACAACCTCCTAGTCAATTGATTTAAATAAGTCTATACTCTGATTATCCATTTGTTAAACCCCTCTCTCGAGTTAGTTCAACAATTTGAGATTAGTTTATAGGTAGTCAATTAATAAAAAGTATTAAAGAAACAAAGTACAAAACAATACCTCCAAACAGATTAATCAAAATAAAAATCAAAAGTTTCTACAATCTAAATTACATACTAAAAATTGAAAGAATCTAGCCAGACATAACACAAAGGTCTTCTTTGTGTTCTGGTAGTCAAAAACAACTCTAAATAATGAATATTGAATCATATAGACTATTTAATGTTTACTTAAAATGTAATATCCCATATCGATCCGACTCTAGAGGGATTTTTGGGTTAAATGAGCAATTACGAGCCTTACTAGTGTCGAATGCTTTTGGGAGACTCAGGTTCGAGTCTTCCTAATAACGAAACTCTACACTCAGACATTGGTGGCTAAGGTGAGAATAATATCAGTATGTAATGGGCTTGGGTTGTTACAAATGACATTAGAGCCGCTCTGTGTGTATTAGAGGCATGAATCTTGAAAACAAGATTGTTCCAAAGGGGAGTGGGTTGTAAAAATCCACATCGGTCTGACTTTAAGGGAATTCTTAGGTTAAATGAGCACTTGCGAGTCTTACTAGTGTCAAGCGCTTTTGAGAGACTCAGGTTTGAGTCATGCTAAGAACAAAACCTTATACCCAGTCAGTGGTGGCCAAAGTAGGGACAATATCAGTACATTGTTACATAAAAATAGTTGTAAAAACCCTAATTGTACTAATACAGAACCTCTAATCAAAAGATCGCGGTTCCAAAACTACGGTCGTGCCATCATTTGAAAATCCAAAAATTCCAATACAATTTGTGCCCAAATTCACGCATGGCCACGGTCTTCTTCTCTATAATTGTAGGACTGGAGTCCTGATTCTGTGTAATCGCTAGACTGCGGTCCACACGGTCAAGACTGCGATCCTGACTTTCGTGGCTTCACCAAACCAAATGGCATTCTTCTTTCGCTCTTGTTTTCTTCTTATTTACATTTGCCATTGCTTTTTCTTTAACTCACAGGTTTGCCATGTTCCAAATTTTATGTTAATCGTCCCTTAATTAACACATCTTATTTACACAATTCGCCATTGCTCTCTCGCCAATTTTGTCTTAATTCCAATCGCACCCTCATGTAACTTGCTCAAATTACACTCCATGCCATGCTCCAAATTGCATTGCAGTCGACCCATACCCTTTTTTGCATAATTACGATCTTGCCACTCCAACATTTCTTCATGCATGGGTTGATCGTGTGGTTGGACCGAATTTTGTGTTGGGTTTCCTTTTTAATTGCTATTGGGTCATGTCAAGTAACACCGTTATTCTTGTTTTCAAAGTATTCTAAACTGCACAAACTAATATGTAATACCTAAAATTTTAGTGACGTAATAACCGAAATTTAAGTTTAAAATACATATACGTATATATTTATATATAAATACATATATATATATATATGTCATTGGTATGCAATTAATTAGTTAGCATAGAAGTATAAAAGAATATACATTGATTAATATTAGACATATAGAATTGTTGGGTAAATATATGCTTCTCTATTTGAATAAGAAAATAAAATTTTTAGTATGATATTAATATAGAAAAGTATGTGTATAAAACATTAATTAGATGCACTCATGAAAATAATATTTCATTTAGTATGATGGTAATATACATAGAGAAGTAATGTGTAAAGGAAAGACATTCATGAATGAAATAACTCATTTGGTGAGATGTTAAAGTGGGCATATGTAAGAAGTGATAATCCCACATTGGAAAGATAAAGATACTATTTGAAAGAGGGCCCTATATAAACCCCCTACTCCACCCATTTCATTCATCCCAAAGACAAGAGTTGAAAATTCCTCTTGCTTTCTCTCTTTGCCTCCTTCTTGATGACCTTAGTTCTAGTTCTAGTTCTTCTTTGCTTGAGCTATTATAAATAGTTCGCGAAGTAGTAGCCACGAAGTGCTACAATTAATTTAGGAAGCGATCTTAAGGTGAGTTTCTTTCCTTTCTTTTAATTTATTATTTTGACTTAGATAATGCTTGCTTGTTTGGTTAGCTTGATTTTCATTGCTCTTATTCTTGTTCTTTGCATTTATGTCATTCAATTAACATGTTGCATGACCAAGAGAGTATGCTCTGTAGTTGCATCTTGTACGATCTTCTATATCAGAAATCGAAAGTCGTTTTTCCTGTTTGAGAGAGTATGCTCTGTAGTTGTGTTTCGTACGATCTTCTACATCAGAAATCGAAAATTTGTGTTTCTGTTGATTTATCATGTTACACTGTGATATGTTTAATTTCTGTTGAAATATTTATCTACTATGCTCTTGCACACAAAAGTCAAATTAAATGAGATTTCAACCACGTACCGGTATGAGGAACTTTTTGTGTTCCATGTAGAATTCGAACTGGCTGTCAATACTGACACCAGCATGGAACGAGTTTCAAGAATGATCCCACTGAAAATGGGTTTGAGTTTCAGAATTGATCTCTCTCTCTAGATCTAGAACACAGAGGGTATTCCTGTTCAGTCTAAATTACGATTGAATTAATATATTGGTTGAACCGAATTAATCTCTGAAAGTGTTTGATCTGCTTGCATTGTCTGGTTGGAATAATAGATTAAATAGATGGAATGATTCACTGGGCTTTTTAGCTCACCCCCTATTTTTCACAACAGGAAATTAATCAGCTTGCAATGAGATTTACCCATTGAAAGTTTTTACTTATTTCAATGTAGGGCACATCGGCCCAAGTGAAATCATGTATTTTCAGCTTTGGATTTATTTTTTGCTGTAATGAATTATTATACTCGGAATTGTTGAATGAATAAATAAAAAATTTTATTTACCATGATGTCATTTTGTACATAGACTAATGTATACATGAACCCCATTGCATTTGGGGTCTAAGAAGAAGAAAATGTAGCATGGGCCTGTCTCCCGGGCATCTCAAGATTTTTGATCAAAGAGAATTGAACCGTCAGATGACGTGAAAGATGGCGGGGTGTTACATAATGCGAATCCTTCGTTAGGTACTAAATCACAATTATAAATGATGAAAATCATATTAAAATTTTTAAATGTGTAAATACATGCAATGCTCTTAAAAATGCTTATACACCTAATTATAAATAAATATGTTATATTTTCTACCTAAATCCATTCAATATATATATATAATAATGTTAGTATGCAATGCAACTAACAATATTAAGACTAAAATAATGTTAAAGAGCGAGTACAACCATTTCCACCTGTTATTTTGCTCTTTCTGTTCTAACTCTCGCCTTGATGATTTAAAATCCTTGACCTTGCATTTTGGAATATGATCCTCATCAGTATAAGCATTCATAATGTTTTTCAACTCATAAATGAATTGTTCGCTAAATCACATGATATGTGATAGGCACATTGGTTCCCCACGTGTACAAGAGACCTGAGACCGTGGTATTTTCACAGTTTCAATCGCACTACCGTGGTAACATGAAGTGTCACCATGGTACTGCAACTATTTTTCCCAAAAACCACATGTTCATGTGTCTTTTATCGCTTCTAGTTTCTTTTTGTGCATACAATGCAATTTGGCCTACTAAATCTAAGATGGTACTCCCTAAAGGAACAATTATTGCTCTACTAAATGTTAACCCGTTATAGATAGCATGGTTTTGAAGCAAGACTGGCGTACTACTATGATTCATTAAGTTTTAACATTTGAACGTGAAATATAACAGACAACCAGACTTTATACCTTGTCATCACTCAGTGTTTTTTTGTTTGCCTCACACAGAACAATTTCCAACAACTTTAGGTTTTTGTCATATTATAGAAGGCAAAACAATGTTTAGAGTTCATTACAGTCCATCCTATTTGCAGCAGAATGTAACATAGAGCCAATGTAAGTGTCTTGGCTTAATTTCTTACATAGTAACACACTTTAGCACAGTTTTAGATTTCTTGAACGAGATCACAACGCCACTAGTGTTGTTTCCTCCTGTTAGTGTTTGGGAGTCTGCAACAGGGAGATGGGGTTACTTGGGATTGATCTATAGTGTTGACGGGGAAGAAGGAGGTCACGGTGGCGGCTAGGGTTTTCTTCACGAGCATAGTGAGCAAACTAATGAAATGGAATGGAGTGATAAGGGTTGCCCACTAATGTGCATATATACATGTCTCAGTGCTCCACCTTCCATTTATGGTTCTCAATTGCAGTATTACAGTCGTTGGTCCCAAGACCGTAATTTTAGCACTGTTCCTAATTGCAGGACTGCGTACTAGAATTGTGGTACCACGTCTTTGCTAAAATTTATGAATTTTTTAACCCAGGACTATGGTACCCTAACTCAGGACCGTGGTCCTCGTGTGGACCTATTTTTTATGAAATTACGATTTAGGACCGCGATCCTGACTAGGGGACCACAATTATGCATCTCTCTTTTTGTTTTGGCAATTCTAGGGTATTACAATCCTTCACAAGTTCCAAAGCAAATTTAGAAAATTCTTATGTTCATATTTGGACGCCATCATAATCATTTGAGTTTGTTGGATGAACTCCAACTTAAGTTACCTAGTGATTGCCGTATAGGAGAAATTATTGTAGAATAGTGTCTTGAACTGTTCCTAAGTCTTCGTAGAGATACCTCTATCTTGGTTATTCATAATTATTTCCCCCATTGAAATGTGGGTCCCACAAACGAGTATACTATTAGTGCCATTCTCCTAGGGCCAATTGTTCTCAAAGCATTGAAATGCTTATTCATTTTTGAAAACCACACGTTAGCTACCATATGATCTGAGTTGCCATCAAAACTATTCAAATGTTGTTTTTCAAACTCAATTAGAGGTATCTCTGCACTTTATCATCAGAGATAAGTCGATTCAGTACTAATAGACTATTTGGTGATAGGGTCTATTAAGCTTGCAACTAAGGCTGGGGCATAATAAAAGGCAAAACCTATGCCTGAGGTAGGGTCTTCATTACCTACTTTACCACCTATCAGGTGATCTTCGCTATCATCTTCAATGATATAACTAACCCCATTAGAGCATTTACCACCACCACTAGAACCTTCTGCTCTTGCTAACCAACCTCATTAGTGCTTGTTGCCCTCACTACATTCCTCGTTGGTCTAGCCATTATCTTAAGTCAAAAGTCATTTTAGTATCCAATAATTCAATCAAACACTATCACAGAAAAAATTCTCAGTGTAAATGGAGAATTATAGTCTCATTTATTTATTTCAAATCAATTTCGGGTACATACATATTTATTTTCTTAAATTTAAGATAGAAAATGTTTCTCCAGACTTGTGATAATGGTTATTTCCATTGTGTCTCTTCATAAACCTGTATCACTATTGTTGTCACTGTAAAAAATTATTTCAGGTTCCCATATCATTTGTGTTGTCGTAACTCTAGATTCATATCCTTAGGTTTTCGATACGTTCAAATGACCTAAGTTCATTCTTCTAAATTTTGTTTGAGAGTTTTTCAAATCCTCTAATGTTTCTACATAGAAGATTTTTAGTCTCACATGATAATAGTTAAAACAGTAATAAAAACAAACATGCAACAACCATTCAACCAAACATATCATTTTACGCTAGTATGAGGAAATTCCTAAGCTTCTACCCTTGCTTCGAGTTCAAGTGTCTCATGTCACTCTTGCTTAACAACATATGTTTCCACTCAAAGACTTCACTATGCCCAAACAATTTGCAAACATCTTGATGATTAAGACCTCCCAAACCCACTATATTGAATCATTTCATATCAGTTGAGCATAGGCTAACAAGATCTTCTAGAGTCACTGACTATTTACCAAACATGGTCTGTTAATCTCTAAGTCTATAATTCTTTCATACCCTCGAATGTCTGCACGTTTTATGCCACATAGAAACTAAAGATACAAGATTCATGATCTCGTGTCCAACCAAAGAAATGTTTTATTTTTAAACACATTTCAATCTCTAACTTATGTCCTAAAAAATTTTATTCATGATCGATTATGCCATTCTTAGCAACATCCAAATATCTTCCTAAGGTGTTTTCATAGACCTAAGGACTAAATAACACCATTGAGAGGTTCCCTAATTGAACCTACAACCCATGGTGAATACCTTAGATACTTGTCTAGTTTATCTACTAACTGAGCTTTGATACCACATTTGTAATACCCTGACCTCTGGTCACCAAACCACACTAGGACTAAATTTACAAAAATGCCTTTAGATGCAATAAATGCAAAGAGATAGATACACATTAATTAATAATCACAAACTCAACCAAAGGTCGGACATGCTACATCATTACTATATCTCAACAAGTGATCATAAAGTGTACTAGATAACATTAATCTTGATGAAATAATAAAATCTTATTTTCCTTACATGGTTTTTAGTTGAAGAAATGTAAAACAAAATGTAAAATGAAACACAATTCTCCACAAAATTGTGAAACAAAAATACATTGTACATTTATTGATGTAAGATGATCACAAAACATGATTGTATTTACATGGTTGTCACACTTTTAGTTTAGCCAAAAAAAAGGAAAAAATGTAAAAAAAAAAAAGACCATAACCACCATTATAAAAATATTTACTAAAGAAAGGAGTAGATAGTTAAGAAAACAATATCAACACAAGACAAATGACTAAAGAGACCATCACAACCCTGAATATGAAGCCCGTACAACATTTATTCATTTTTCTCATACCACCAAGGTCCTTCGTCAACCTCTTTTCTTGATTAATTTGGTGAAATCGTTTAAACGAGTCATCTATCACCTCTCGGGCTCTTTTAAGCAAATGAGAATCAATTTACATGAAGTAACCACATCTTAAATCGTGTTTGTACTTTATGCATCCACAAAACCGTTGTCCCGAATTTGCCTCAATCTAGGAGTTATATCCCTTAGTAGCTTTGTAACAGTGGCATTACAGAGGATTGCCCCCATTCTTTGATTGTTGGTTCTCTAGTAACATCTTTGCATGGGATTGCATTTTCAAATTCAAATTGAAAAAATTGGGCACGAAATTACTAAGGAAAAGCTAGAGCATAAAATCAAGTTTTCAATGTTTAAGGTTGACCGAATGACTATGAAATAAAGGGGACGAAGGTGAGAGGAAGCGAAAGATGGGGAGTAAGGCGAGAGAAAGAGGAACAAGTGGGAAGAATGCAAAGATGAATGAAGAAAGATGATGCACAAAGTAAGCATGATTCATTTATCTTTGTTGATATGGTGATTTTAATAACTTAATATGCCATGTTAGTAACAAGAAAGATGCTTATGTAGATGATTATGTGTTGACATGGTGACATGCGTACTACATATAAGAGAGAGTGGTTGCCATGGTGTAATGTGTATGCCACGTGAGTATTTTTGCGGTGCTTCCAATCGAACTCGGGGTTGCGTGACCATAGATAAAACATTTTCAAAAGTTCAATCAATTTTTATTATAAAATTGAGTTTTATGATGGATTTGTTATAATCCATAAAGATCATTAACCGTTAATAAAATTAATCCATTTTCAATCAATTACATAAATCAAAACTATCTTGTAAGACTTTTAA